>CALYDF020004861.1:0-14952 GCA_944474145.2 Dicrocoelium dendriticum | reverse complement strand
TAAGTGTTAGAGCAGACACACCTACAGACGAGCGACTGTGGTGGTTTTCCTTAGCCTGAAAGCCGCCTTTGACTCTCTTGATCATATCACCTTGTGGCACTGCCTATCCGTGAAGTCTCTGTCTTGACTCTTGAGTTCCCCACGACAATTGTGGTTCATCCGACTTGTTCTATATCTTCTCTTCTCCTCAACTTTATAGCCGAAATGATCATGAGTGAATAATTTTTTTCAGTTTTTTCTGAAATGAAAGTTCCATCAGGTGATCGACTGACAAACTTCCGTCGCAACGAGACTGGACCTTAACGTGGTGCGACGGTTTGCGTACCTCATTGACCCATTGAGCTATACTGGGTGATGCCTCCGAGCATCTTGAGAGCTACTCCTACCAGGTTGGTCAATGGTGAGAGGTCAGACAAACTCAGTCTCCTGGTCCTCCAGGTTGGGGGTTTGAAATGGGATGGCGTCCATTTCTGTAAAACTAAATCACTGCCACCTCCCCGCTGCCTTGCGGACAGGCTTTTGAGCCAAAAGCTTTGGATGAGGACCCTAATCGTTCTCCTGTCTAGGTCTGGGCGCCCTGGCAGTATCCCAACCCACATACAACCATGACATTTTCTTCAAACATAAACTTCATCCTGCATCGGCCGTCGCGCAGATTATCAAGGGTCGCCTTATCTGCTGCATACAGCAGGGCGGATAAGCGAAAGCATGCTACTGCTGGCGCCTCCCTTCTTCCTTTTCCACCTTTTTCTCTTACTCCCATCCCGGCCCCTATTACTAACCTTCCTATAATTCCCAGCTTAATTGACAGCAACCGAAGTGCTACTGGAGTAGTACCGTCTGCAGCCACCATCCCACAGCACCTATCGGACGCCTATCGGCAAAAGTTCCTTATAAGGCCACGCTGTCCCGTTTCCATGGCGACATTCAACGTCCGCACTCTAAGACAAACAGGTCAACAGGCTGCACTCGCACGCACCTTGGACACACTGGGTGTTGGTGTGTGTTGTGTGTCCGAAACTAGGATTAATGACCCTAACGGGGTTATTGAATTGACTGCACCCGGCTTATCCTCTCGTTATTGGTTGCACGCATCCGGAGACGCCGATGCGGCACTCACGGGTCAAGCTGGTGTAGGTATCATTCTCAGCTCCAAGGCTGAGTCATCGTTGGTTGATTGGATTCCGGTGAACAGCCGTTTATGTGCAGCCCGTTTGACGACATCAGCTAAGGTGAATTCGCGAAGTAAAACAAAACGCTGTTTGTTTGTGATTTCTGCTTATGCTCCCATCGACTGCAGTTCTAATGCTGTCAAGGACACTTTCTATCACGAACTGAACACGCTGCTACGCAGTGCTACTAGTTCAGATGTTATAGTACTTGCAGGGGATATGAACGCACAAGTAGGGCGTCTGAGCTCTTCAGAAGCTCAGCTGGGTGGTAAGTATGGACTTAACGCCGAACGGACTGACAACGGCGAGCGTCTGCTGCAACTGTGTGCGGAGCACCAGTTGTTTCTTAGTAGCACTGCTTTTAGACACAGTGGGCGCCGAAGTGCCACTTGGCGTCCACCTGTAGCTGGCCAGCGATGGACCCAAATTGACCACATAGTCATAAGTTACAGGTGGCGCGGTTCCATTCTGGATTGCCGCTCGTACTGGAGTACCTGTGTCGACTCTGACCATGCCTTGGTGCGCTGTCGTTTCTCCATGAACTTTACCGGAAGGCGCACAAAGCGTCTCCCCCGATTGGCAACTGAGAAATTGTCCCAGCCCTCTGTCAGGCAAGCCTATCAAGAAGCACTGCATAGCGAACTCTCGCTGTCTTGTCCTAATGACACTGAACTTCAGTGGAATAGGATCTCGGCCGCTATGCACGACGCAGGAGCATCTGCTTGTGGCACTATCAGTCGTCATCGCACCAGTCACTGGATATCCGAGAGGTCCGTGAACCTTTTGGAAGCTAGAAGGCACCTCCCGGCTGGTTCTGAACACAATGTGACCAGACAGGCTATTAGGCGTGAACTAAAGCGGAGCCTACGTGCTGACAAGGAAGCCTGGTGGACCAGTCGGGCTCAAGAAATGGAGGAGGCAGGAGCAGTAGGCAATTACCGGAAGCTCTTCCAGCTAATACGCACCACTGGTCCGAGGAAACCAGGCGTCAGTGAGACAATCAGGGACAGCGCGGGTGCGCTGATACACAATAAGGAGCGCCGTATGGCTCGTTGGGCTGAGCACTTTGAACATCAGTTCAGCTGGCCCCCTGCTCCCGGACCTCTTTCTACTCAGGTGATGCAGGACGAGCCATGGACGGTTAGTTTAGAGCCTCCGTCGGAGGCCGAGGTCCGAAACGCGATCACAGCCCTCAATCGTTTTCGTGCCGCTTGCCCGGATTCCCTACCACCTGCACTATTTAAGGATGGAGGTGAGGTCCTCTGCAAAGCACTGACCTCCCTATTCGAACGTATCTGGAACGAAGAGTGTGCCGGTTAATTGGAGCGAATCGATTATAGTGGCAATATACAAGAAGGGCAGTCGCACAGACTGTGCGAACCACAGGGGTATTAGTCTAACGCCAGTTGTGACAAAATTACTGGCCTCGATTCTCGTTCGTCGCCTCACTGCGGAACGGGAATCTCGGATTAGGGAAGAGCAGGCCGGTTTTCGCCCAGGACGTGGCTGTATAGACCATATATTCACTTTGCGGCAGGTGCTAGAGCAGCGCCACGCATACCGCAGACCGACAATAGCTGTGTTCCTCGATTTCAAGAGTGCGTTCGATTCAGTCGATCGATGCATGTGATTCGAACTACTTGCGCAGAAAGGTGTTCCCACGAAATACGTGAACATCCTTCGTGCTCTATACTCGAACACTAGAGGCCGCGTCAGGGTCTATGGTGCCCTATCGGATAGCTTTTCGACTACAAGTGGCGTTCGTCAGGGTTGTCCGATTTCCCCATTTTTGTTCAATTTCGTCGTGGATTCTATCATGGAGTGTTCCCTTGCGGAATCTCACGATGTAGGTGTTGAAGTGCTGCCTGGTGAACGGTTAGTTGATCTAGATTATGCGGACGATATCGTCTTGCTTTTCGACAATGTTGAGGCGGCACAATCAACCCTGAATAGCCTATCCAGAGTGGTCCCATTATTTGGTATGCACTTCGCACCTTCAAAGTGCAAAGTGTTGCTGCAGGACCACCAGCCACTCGATGACCCCTTGACGCTTGCTAACGAGGAACTCGAGGTGGTTGATCAATTCACTTATCTTGGCAGCTGCATCAGCAATGATGGGCGCATAGAAACTGACGTCAGCTCACGCATTGCGAAGGCCAGAGCTGCCTTCTTGAACCTGCGTCATCTTTGGCGACAGAAGGAAGTTTCCCTCCGTCTGAAAGGCCGTGTATACAAGGCCACAGTGAGGGCCGTTCTGCTGTATGGTAGTGAGACTTGGCCCCTTCGGTCTGAAGATCTGAGGCGCCTTCAAGTCTTTGATCATCGTTGTTTGCGAAGCATTGCTGGTGTCGGATGGCACCAACGTGTCCGCAACAATGATGTGCGTAGGCGAGTACTAGGTGGTGATGATCATGCTAGCTCCCTAGAACAACAGATAGCACTGAATAAGTTGCGTTGGCTCGGGCACGTGCTACGCATGCCTGGTCACCGCTTACCTAGGAGGGCCTTGTTCAGTCTACCAGGTGTAGGATGGCGCAAGGCTCGAGGTGGACAGAAGTTGACTTGGCAGCGGGAAATGAAGTCACTGACGACCAAACTGGGTGCCGTTGGTCCGTCTCGCCTTCCGGGTTGGAGTCCACGTGACTCACCTTGTGCTTGGCTCGAGACTTTACAGGACATGGCTCGCAACCGACACCAGTGGCGCGTCTGCTGCCGTCTCCTAATCGGATTGTCTGTTTAAAGTGTGTTTGGTGCTGAGTTATCTGCGGGGTAATGGCTGATTATGATGCGTGGCAGTGAAAGCCGCAAGGAAGCTGTCTCGCCGATGCCGCCTTATCTTTGCACGATAGCCAGCTGTTTGTGACGGAATGTTGTCTACACAAGGTGTAGGCGCCTTGACCCTGAATGTTTGCTTAGGGCATTAAGGTTTTCAGGTAAGTCCCCTTCTCTCCCTCTTCTTATTCTTTATTTCATAGGTCTTCATGGTTGTATGGCAGCGAAGCATCAGTTCAAATGGCTGATGTACTGCTGTTGATGATGCGGACAACACATTTCTCCCTGGATCGGACACAGTGACATGCACAATTGAATAGATTGGCGCATGGCGCTGCACGCCTCGGCTATCTGCGAATAGCCTCTGGAATTGGTGGACCGGTTCGCTTACATTGGTGGTTGATTTATCTCTGGTCATCTTATCGCTGGGGAGGCAACTTAGCTTATCAGCAAGATCTGTGTGGCCATTCAGAAGCTCAACCATATACGGAAATGGCGGGACATCAGCCTGTCAGTCAAAGGTACGATGTATGCGCTGCGATAAGGTGGATGAGCAATATTTAGGTCTACCACTTGTTTTCTGGCAAGAAGCTTCCTGGTGCCTTTCTCGATAGTTTGCTGAACCTTAATCGTTTACGTTGGTTGGGTCGTGTCCTCCATATGTCCGTTGGGCCTCTTCGGTGTGCGTTATGTACTGTCGCTGCACCCAGCCAGGCGAAACCGCGAGGTGGCCGGTCGACGATGTAAGATAGACGTGTGAAGAAATTCACTGATTGGTTCAGGCTTGTGCGTGCTGCCTTTGTGGATGGGGACATCGCGGTGATCTACATCATCAGTTAAGGACTCTAGTATACATGGCACAGTCGCGAAGTCAGTGTCACTCTTGCATTCTGTTCTATAGATCTATCTGCTGATATTCCATCCAAATTAGTTTAACACACTTCTTTCTTGATTCCCCTTTATTTGTATTCTGTTCACATTCTAACTCTTTTTATTATCATTGATATCTATTGCTAAGTGAATCCACTACACTTCGTTGCCAGGATTTCAGTTGTTCGACCGCACAGCAAGAGCGCCGGGTGAGCAATATTGGTCTCTATTATTAAAGAGTAGGGGGGTTGTTGGATTTTTGTAAAGATTCCTCGCAGCTATACTCAGGCAGACAGTCACCATACATGCAGGAAAGCTCTAGATGGCCGTTTCGTTCTATCAGGACTCTTCAGTAGCGTGCACCTGCCGTATTCGAACACGTGACCTTACTCCTACGAGCCAGCGACTAGTGCCATGAGTGATGGCAGCGGAGCACCATGACTGGTATGTAACTGCGATATAACGCGGTTCATTCTCCACAGTCATGCATGTTATGAACGTGCAGAGGACAGGTCTGGCCCTCAGAGCAGCGACTTCCTTTACAAGCCGCCACCAATCGAGGTGGCATGTAAGCTGCTAAGGCGATTACTGATTGTTGGTCCTGATAGGACGAGACGGCCGTCTAGCACTTTCTGGATGTGTACTGGCTGTCTGCCTGATCCCAGCTGCGACGAGTCTTCACACAAATATTGATTTCTATCATCTGGAAAGAGGTCCCCACCATTTTTGATGAATTTTGATCCGCTTGAATACTAAATACTGTTTCGAAGCAGCGAGTAGAGCTTTCTCTGTGTAGCTGCATCATTCGTCGCTTTTGGACATATACTCCTTATTTTTCGTTACGCTCCCTATATTTTGCCTCTGCAAAATGTTTGTCTAGGAGCTTCTTAAATTCGGACACTGAGTTCGCCTCTACTATGTGCTGCGGTAGGTCGTTCCAGACATTCACCACTCTTCGTTCGAAACACAGTTGGTGAGCGACCCGCCTCAACTTCGGTACGATAAGTTTATACCGGTGATTTGACTATGCATGCCGTATGCCAATTGACTGTCTACCACGGAGTTCAGTCTTTGGCGTCGCTACACTTGGGTGGTTAAACAGGGGGATGACTTGGAAATATTATGGTGTTGCTCATCCCAACATTGGCACGCCACAATCGCGGTTTCGTCCTGGTTTGGACTCATCAGGTGGAGATAGCCTGAGCTGGGCTGGAACTCAAAGCCTAATGGCTCATGGTTGACGCCATAAGCACTATGCCACTGAGATCCGCGAGCAACGCTTGGTACAGCGGAAACGAATTCAAAGTTGGACTTGGAGAATAGGCTGTGTGCTTGGGTTGCTACAAGCAACCTCTTTTGAGACCTCGGTTCACTTGAGGTGGACCTCGGTCATTCCGATCACAAGGACCGTAGGGAAAATGGAAATGATTTGGTAGAAAAAGATGAATTAGATGATTGGACAAACCGGTGCCGTGATGAGGGCCTCTGGATAGTTCACATCCGCGTTCAGAGAACTTACCTTATATGACGTAGTTGCCTATTCAATAGTGTCCATGTGCTTGGCCTCTTGTGTTTGGCTATTTTTACTTTTCTGCGGCTAGCTCCTGCGACAGGACGAGTCGGCATCATGAATGTCGCAGATTGCAGCTGTCCAAGCGCGGCGGTCGGCGACAAGCTCCATGCCGATACTGATCCAATGGTTTTTCCAGTGACGAGCACAATGTACAACTTGGAGTCCAGGAAGAACGACATTCGATTTTACTGCAGCGAGCCACTTTTTTAATTGTCCACCACGGCGACGACATCAACCCTGGCAAGGCGAGGGTGAAACCACGGCCCTAGTGAAGTGTCTGGTCTGCGGAGGACGTGACCGTACCACTAAAGTCCGCGGTGTTGGGTGAGTGCTGAGAGCTTCGAAAGACCGTAACAGCGCTTACGAACTTCGTCATTAGTGATACGTTCATACCATATGATTTTCAAGATAAGCCTTAGACACCAATGGCCGAACACTTCCAGCTCCCGGGTATCTTCAGATCGCAGAAGCCATGTTTCGCAACCATAGAGTGAAATGGCACGAATGTTTGCTGAGAATACTCGGGTTTTCGTTTTCAAACTGATTTCCGTCCTTCGCCACGTGTTTCTCAGTTATAAGAAGGCTGTTTTGCGCTGTCAATACGATTCCGGTTGTAGCCTGATCCTTGGGGAGAATCGTGAATCCAAGGTACTTGAATTCAGGAACAGACTCGATGTGTTGCTCAGGTAAGGAGAGCGACGGGGCGGACTGAGTGGCTGATGTCTTGTTGATGTTAATTTCGAGGCCGATCATAGAGGCCGATTGGTCGACCCGATTTAGCAGTGACTGTATTGATACAAGATCTTCTGGAAGGATAGCGATATCGTCAGCAAATTCTAGGTCTGACAAAAGTTAGAGCTAACTTGAACACCACGATAGCCCTCAAGGACATGAGGCATAACCCAGTCGGCTGCCAGGTTGAATAGCACTGGAAAAAGTGGGCAACCCTCCCGAACTCCAGTATTGATATCGAGTTCCTTTGTTTCTTCTCCATAGACCCGAATCCGAGTCTTCGTGCAACGGTAGTATGATCACATCAAGTTAACGTGTTTAACCGGCACGCCATCGGCAAGTGGGGTTCTCCAGAGTGCTTCACGGTCAACTGAGTCAAAGGCAACTCGAAAATCAACAAAGCAAACAAGCGTGAGCTGCTGTTACTGTTAGCGGTGTTCGAGTACCCGACGTAGGGTGAAAATTTGGTCAGTGCAGCCACTGCCTAGACGAAAGCCACCTTGGTTATGGCAAGTTCGCAAGTTCCTCTCATGGGCAAAGCGGGAAAGCAGGATTCGTGCGAAGGTTTTGGCCGCCACATCGATTGGGCTAATCCCGCGATAATTACTGCACACAGTTCAGTCACCTTTCCTGGGAAATGGCAGCAATACTGAAATACTGCACGAAGGATAGTTTTCGGTCTCTCATATCGAGCGGAAGAGCTTGTGCAAATGGCCAAGGAGGGCTGGCAGACAAGACATGTAGATTTCGGCTGGAATTCCGTCCGCTCCAGGAGCTTTCTTCAGCTTCAGGCGACGAACGATATCCGCAATTTTCGTGGGAGATGGCGATGAGCAATCCGCGTCATATTCTGCTTGGGTTAATGCTGAAATAGGTGCGGTGGTGTGCAGTGGGCGGTTTAGGAGGTTGCTAAAATATTCTACCCATCTGGAAAGTCTTCCCTCCGTATCGGGGATAGTTTGGCCATCCAATTGCGCAATATCGGCTGTGGGGAATAGCGTTTGCTGGAAGTCAAACGGATTAGACGAAAAAAGACTCAAATTGCCAGAATTTGATGCAGCTTCCATGTTGTCGGGGCCAACAGACTAGTGACGGTTGCGATCACTCCGTGCTGAGCGGGTTGCTTCACGTCTCAAGCTACGGTAGTCTGGGGAATTCGTGAGACGTGCTTCTCTCGCTTTAGCGGATAGTATCTTCAGTGATCGAGTCCTCCACAGGCTTAGAGGTAGAGCCCAAGGAAGATAAAGCGGCGTGTTGAACTGACCATCTTAGCCTAGACCAACGAGCGTCGACAGATTCATCTACAAGTACAAGGCGTAGTGCACTGACAGGAATTTCTGCTTTTATTGCTGTCTCAAGGGATCGGCAGCAGTCAGTATTTTCCAGTGGGGCAGTGTTGATGGTGGAAGAATCTTCCGGCGCGTTGTCAAGTGGAGTTCGAATTTGACGCGCAGGAGTAGGTGGTCCAAACCACCTTTATTGCTCGTTTCAGCCTCTCTGTACGCACGACAGTCATCGATGGAGGACATCCACCGGGATCGGTTTAGGATGTAATCTATCTTGCTAGCTGTACGACCATCATTGGAGCACCACGTCAGAAGATGCTGGAAGCGAGTATTGGTTATGTACAACCGGTTAAGGTCAGGGAAACTGAGCAAACGGTCTCCATTATCACAGCACTTTCCAAGGGCATCTCCCGAGTATGTGACGGGTCTGAACGTTCCTCGGCCCGGTTCGTGCATTCCAATCCCAAGCAATGAAGATGTCGCGTTTTTTGAATATGATTCACCACTGTCTGTAAAGTATCGTAAAATACGTCTTTGTCCCTTTCCGCTGAAGGTAGGGTTGGTGTGTAGACAGAGATTATTGTCAGATTCATCGGGTGACCTTTGAAGCGAACAGCTGTTGTTCTAGCTGATACTGGCTTCCATGAAAGCAGAGCGTAGTGTGCCTGGCAACTGAAAGCCATGGCATCCCCATGAATGCCAGAATTATCTTCCGGCCCACTGTGGTAAATCTACTATGAGATGTCGAAAGCCAAAACCGGGTATTCGAGATTCTGACAGGTATGCTATATCAATCTTGTAGTCATTTAGTGTGCGCATGATCAACGCTTGGCTGACGACATCCAACAGGGTTCTGACATTTCAACATCCAATGAATAATGGCTCCCGGGGATTGATGGACCCAGCTAGCTTACTTGTCACTCTGGCCACTGGGTCAGCGCAGAACGCATCGCCTACCGGGAAGTCCGTAGCCTGAGAAGAATCGCGGGTAACGGACATGTCATGAAGTTTCGTGGGGATTATGTGTACCTATGATGACCCCAACCTTATCCGGCTTTTGTTCGAGGGTTCACTAGCATTTACACAGCCAAGTGCAAAGCAGCAGGGATCTGGGGAATTGTCTTAAGTTCTGGTCGTTGGATGATGGGTCGATCTCTTCCGTCCAGTTCTTAGGACTGACGTTGCACGTGGGTACGAAATCACCGAGGATAGTGTTCCCGGATACCCTCACCTGGTTTAGCCCGTCTGCTTGACGGTTGACCGGGGTGTGACCGCTGCCGCGTGCAAGCAGCTTCTTGGAGCCACAGTCGAGAGCTGGAGACTATAGACAGGCGGACTACCCCGGAGAGTAAGATATGTCCTCTACCAGAGGCGCTTCTCCTCCCTGGCTATTAACATCCCAACCCCATCAGTTTCATCTAGTTTTTTCTTGATCCGCCTCGTTGCACTCTATTTTCCTCAACATTGTCATTCCTTGTTATCTTGGAGGCGCAAATTAAGGAGACTAAATGCATGGTACTCCGAATCATAGCTGTTTAACTAAACTGGACTCATATATCGCCGAACTCTCGGACCAATCCCTTTATGAAGTCTGTCCACTGTCAAATGTGCTGCTAAAACATCTGGTCAGACTTAAAACGAATATCTTCAGCACAAGTCCACCAAAACTGTTCTGAAAAGTTGTCTAATGAGAATCAATGCATCGAGCATCACTGAAATCGCGATTTACCCTTGTTGCGAGGTTCTACTACTGGTATACCGGTCTCGAGTACATTCAAGAAGATTGCATATACCGGTCTAAATAAATCCCCGCCAATTTTTAGCAGACAACAAATTCCGTCATCCATTTTTGCTTTCAGGTAATGGTATACATTCCTTACCTCAACGAAGCTTTGAACGCGGCTGTTGAACCTATCAGATATCTTCTATCTTCTACCAAACCGCTTCCCAAACAACCGAACATCCCTCCGCCTGAGCTGTCGTCCTGTGGAATGCTTGTGCGTTTGGCTGGCTTATCGGGTGCCCTCGCTGTACTTGCCGGTGCATATGGCAGTCATGGTGAGTTGTGCTTTTCATTTGACGCACGGCCCCAGGCTTTGGTCAAAATCGCGAGAAGGAAAAACGAATCTTTCAAACCGGTGCTTATTATCATTTAATCCATTCAGTGGCTCTACTAGGAGCTTCAAGAGCAACCTATCCCCACGCAGTAAACGGTTTTCATCTTGTTTTCACGTTCGTTTAATTTAGACTGCGAGCCTATTCCTCCTTGGAATGACGATGTTTTGTGGGTCTTGCTATTACGTAGCGATTACGAACGACGAGCGCTTTGCAAAAGTGGCACCCATTGGTGGGATCACGTTAGTTATCGCTTGGTTGTCCCTCATGGTGTAGTACGCCATGACGTTCCTGTCCAGTGACGCGACTGCTGATTTCTATTTTAATGCCACTACAAATACATCACTTTTGCTACGGACTATGTTCTCCAGTCTATTGAAGTGAAAGCATCGTGTCAGGTCGCTGGGTGACCGGCTTCAGCTCAGCCCCGTATTATTTGAGGCTTGATGGAATTCGTCAACAATGTTACCTTGTTTTCTTTCTAAGAGTGTGATGAACACTGCGAGGACTACCTAGATAGCAGTTAATAAGCATAAGAGGGGCTAAACTATGTGCAATCAGGTCGGTATTATCATTTTGAAGACGGTGCTGTGCACGACCACATGTGAAAGTGCGTACCTTGTTCTCAGAAACGTTCGAGGTACCCAGCAAGGGTCGGCACGTCCTCTTCTCTTATTGATTACACACTCATACAGGCTCTAAGTGAGCAGTGGTACTCGACTGGACGTTTGTGATAATAGGAATTGGATGCGATCCTTTATGGTGGCCGTTACCGACGATTCTGAGACTGTGAGTCCATGATAAACGTACTCAAGCGTTTGGTCCGCAACCTCTGCGCCACAGGCTCGAGTCCCCGTTTTTACATTGGTGTGGGCGCCATTGCAGCATGCTAACCCATGTGTAGTCGCTTGCATGCCAGACATAAATTGACCCAAGATATCGAAACCTAAGGACTACTGATGCAATGTTTAGGATAGCACCATATGCGACGCATAATCGGACCCATCAGTTGAACGGCATCTGGTCAGTAGTAAGCTTGGAGCGAACGAGCGGCACGTCCTCAGCGAGAGGCGAACTAAAGCCTTTCAAGTAGTGTGCAGTGGTGGAGATCACTTGACTCAGCTCTAGTTCACACACTTGACACTGATCAAGCGGTTCTTCTATACTAGCGGGTCAGGGTCGGGATACTTAAGATTAGTGCAGAAGCAGGTACAGAACTCTTATAGTTACTGCGATCATCCGAAGGTGAATCGGTGTCGTCGTCTTCGTGCTCTTTTCGCAGTAAGATGAATGACTGTGGAATTGAAATATTGCGATATGGGGTGCCACATGCGGTTTGTAAGGAGTGAGTAAGTCAAACGGAATTAGGTGGTTTCATCAATAGAAGTAACAATCTGATATGTACGCTTGTTTTTATAGGCTCAGGGCCAATAGAGTTAGACGCAATTGTAAAATAATGGTAAAAGTAAGTGTCCTATAAACGTATGATATGTAGATTCACATTGAGCAGTCACAAAGAAGATAGTCGCAAAAATACGAAGTGACAAAAGTAATTGCATAGTTGTGCGCTAGGAAAAAGGAGATGATTCGTGCGAGATCAATCAAATGAATGAAGAGTAACCGGTCTTCCAGCTATTTCTCCTATGGTTTGCCAAAGGCACGAAGTGGGTCGCATGCGGCATGGCACTTGATCGAGGAAGCGTAATGCGTAATGTGTGCAGGACAGAGGTCAGGATGGTCGACATCGAGAATGATATCATTTGCAGGTTTCGAGAATGCAGATAAGCAGAACAATGAGTTGCTGTGAGATTGCGGTTGAGTTCGGCGTCCGGAGTTACACCGGCTCTTCCAATGACATCAGAAGAGGATTAACATATTCGAATCCCTCGAACTCGGTTTGATCAATTTTGGCGATTACGTCCCTATTATTGGACAAATCAGAGAACATGAATCAAAACAATATGCTCGGTGTGAACGGAGGACTCGCAATAATGATTAGAAAGTTAACTTATGGGAAGCATTCTACTCAAAAGTCCAACCGTCGTGTTCGATTTAAAGAACGCAAGAGCTTATGCAACAGCATAAAAGTGCCCCCAAAGTGGAAATCAAGCAGCAGTTTGCAAAATGGTATAAAAAACTTGATTAGTATTGTTGCGTTTGAATCAGCAATTATCGGTGGATATTTTTGGGAGGACGAGTGGCTCAATCGATAGCTGGAGTTTGGATTCAAGTAAGTCCCGAGAACAAACCATGAACAAGTAATATAGTGCAGACGCGATGACTGGACCTTAACTTGATGCGACGGTTTGTGTACCTCCTTGACCCATTGAGCTATGCTGGGTGGTGCCTCCGGGCCCCTTGAGAGTCAGTTATTACTATCAGATTAGTCAGTGGTTAGAGGTCAGACAAACTCAGTCTCTTGGTTCTTCAGTTGGGGGTTTGAAATGGGATGGCGTCCATTTCTGTAAACCTAAATCATTGACACCTCGCTGCCTTGCGGACAAGTTTTTGGGCCAAAGGCTGTGGTTCATGACCCTAATCGTCCTGCCTAGGTCTGGGTGGCCTGGCAGTATCTCAGCCCACATACAACCATGACAAATTCCCCAAACTCTAACTATATCCTGCATCGGCCGTCGTGCAGATTATCAAGGGTCGCCTTATCTGCTGCACACAGCAGGCGCATCCTTTCTTATCCACCTGTTTCTCTTAATACTCATCCCGACCCCCAATACTAACCTTCCTTCTATAATTCCCACCTTAACTGACAGCAACCGAAGTGCCATTGGAGTAAAACCATCTGCAGCCACATTCCCACAACATCCATCGGATGCCGATCGGCAACAGTCTCCTATAAGGACACGCTGTCCCGTTTCCATGGTGGCGTTCAACGTTCGCACTCAGACAAATTGGTCAACTCGTACACTGGGTATTGATGTGTGTCCGAAAAAAAGATCAATGACCCCAATGGGCTTGTTGAATCAACTGCGCCGCGTTTGTCCTCCTCGGCTGCACTCATCCAGAGACGCTAATGCAGCACTCACTGACCAAGCTGGTGTAGGTATCATTCTAAGCTCCAAGACTGAACCATCGTTGGTTGGTTGGGTTCCGGTGAACAGCCGTTTGTGTGCAGCCCATTTGACGACATCAGCTAAGGTCGATTCGCGAAGTAGTACTAAACGATGTTTGTGATTTCCGCGTATGCTCTCACCGACTGCAGTTCTAATGCTGCTAAGGACACATTCTATCACGAAATGAATGTGCCACTGCGCAGTGCTACTAGTTCAGATATTATAGTACTTGCAAGGATGGGAACGCACAAATAGGGTGTACGAGCTCTTCAGAAACTCATCTGGATGGTAAGTGTAGGCTTAGCTCCGAACGGACTGACAACGGCGAGCGTCTGTTGCAACTGTGTGCGGAGCACCAGTTGTTTCTTAGTAGCACTGTTTTTAGACACAGTGGACGACACAGATGTAGGGTGTCGTAAAGCTCGGGGTGGACAAAGTTGAGTTGGCAGCGTGAAATGAAGTCACTGACGGCCAAACTGGGTGCTATCGGTCCGTCGCGCCTACCAAACTGGAGTCCAAGTGATTCACCATGGTTGTATGGCAGCGAAGCATCCGTTCAAATGACTGAGGTACTGCTGTTAATAATGATGAAGTATTGGGGTTGGTTCGTAAGCAATTCCCTCAGCTAAGCATGAGCCAGATGCACTATGAACATCTGCTGCGGTGGTTTGCGTGATTGCTGTATCGTGTTTTGTAATTGCTGATGAAAAGCGGTCAGCAAATGGTACTCGGACAAATGCACAATCGATCATTATCAAAGAGTGTAGTTGTCCCTTGTGCGAAAGACCGATCCGTTTGCGTCAGTTGTGCGCAGATTGGTTATCAGTTACACCAACCAGGCAATCATCTCGCATACGCCCTGGAGTCTCACAACGCGTTTCTGCAAGTCTTATATCTTCTTCAATTGATTGATAAACATGGTGCTGCCCAGGCATGTACTGCTTGCTGGGACTACGGGTCTCGGAAGCGTGCGTTATTTGCTTATTAGTGCTACGTTTTTAGTAGTGTAGGATCATATGGCATGAGAAATTAAAGCAGTACCACGTTTGACATGCCTCACGGCAGATCCTCGAGCCACAGATTTTAAATAGGATTCCCAATAGTTCAGTGTTTGGACATTAATACAGCTGTACGCCAATAATGGCCTTTGAAACTCAAGCGACAGCATACTGCATTGGTCACTGCCCAAGTCTAAAACGATGGTCTTTCACTGTATGCAATAGGGTGGATAAAAGCAGACGAGTTGCTCTCGGGATGTCAATTTTTAGTCGGTAAGTACTTTCTTAGGTACTTCACGAGATATGTTAGAAACGTTTTCTTGGTGGGATTGGACAATGAAGACTTTCTGCTTCTGTGTGCGGTCA
>CALYDF020004860.1:0-14986 GCA_944474145.2 Dicrocoelium dendriticum | reverse complement strand
CGGGTGGAAAGATATAGTTACTCAAAAAACAGGTTCCCCAATTTCACTGTAGTTGAATCTACATTAGTCAAGCATGCATGGATGGATAGGGTAGGCATCGTTGGGAGGGATGTGAGTCCACGTATTAAGTTTTCTTTAAAGTACACGCTGAAAACTTCCTACATAGCTTCCGGGTCATCAGTGTTTAATTCTTACTGTGGGAATACATATTTTAGACGTGTGGTTTGGCTAGACCTCCTAGCAGGAAAGAAGATAAACCGGCGGTATGGTTAGTGCCATTCAAGGCTTTTTGTTTATAAACCAAACATCGTCACTCTTTCTGAGCCGTACTTTTCTCTACAATCACAGACTGCTGTAAAACGTGGTGAGAAATCTGCGATGCCTCGAAATTTACGTCTGATCTAGTGAAGTTTCCGTCAATTAGTAATGATAATGGTGCTTACTATGGAGGCGCCTATGTCGCTTCTATGCAATAAATCCCGGTATCATAGAAAACGTCTGCCGCCTGTTGTGTACAGGGAGCGAGAAAATACCATTCCAATTTATCGAACGAATGTTATGACTGAACGTATCCCAATCTATAGAATGAAAAGCACTGAAACAGACTGCAAATTCTCTCCGCATCACCTGTATCTCAAAGTTGCACTGAACCAATCGATGATCACTTGGCGGAAAGTGATTCAGAACAGTCGCTCAGGCATTAGTTACGCAATACGCAAAATCTAGGCCAAATATGTTGTCAACAATGGTGGACAAATGTACTTGAAGTAGCCAATCACCCTCTTCAATGCAGCAGAGAATGTTTTGGTATTTCGGTGGTGAAATATCCTTAGCTCAGCTTCTTGTTGGTAGATTAGCCTCCCTAGTAAATAACTTGATTTAATTAGAAATTATATAGAACATTTAAGTGCTTGCAATAGTGGTACTATTTAAACCTGGTTGTCATTTGGGTTTTTTAAATGAAAACCGAATAGTAACTGTTACTCTCATACATAAATATCAAGCCATTCTGAACCCTTTATTTCGCGCATCGTTGGACTGTAAATAAGAGTAAAAATAAAAGGGTGATTTAGATAGGTCGCGTACCCGCCCCCACTACGAACCTGTTGATTTCATAAGAAAAAAACCATATTCAAAAATGATTTCATCATAAACATGCTATCTGGACTAAAAGTAGATACAAACTCTCGGAGAGAATGCATTTTTGATTGTAAGAAAGTAATACTTAGTACCTAGAACGTGACGGATCCGAGACGCGTGACTTGAGGTCCGATGACTACTGTACGCCTTGGATTTGAAGACAGTGTACCTGACTACAAGCTAGAAACTGTTGGAAAATTGACTGCATCAACCTAACCGTCATGACTTGCATACATAAGTGTTGCCAATTTACACAAGTATCAAGATGCTGCTCCTGGCGAGGGGATGTTGCTAAAGTGCATCTAGGGCATGTGATTCATAAATGAGTTGGTTATGTGGAATCATAGACGAAGTAGATGGGGAATGAAATTCTTAGGGCGAAAATGCCCCTTCCACTGTCAGTGCTTGCTGTCTCGAGCTTACAGCCAGATTACTCGGTGATGAATCGGAGAGATTTAATTCAATATGCTGCATGTGCATTTTGGAATAGAAGACACAGAGAAAATATAGCATCCACCAAATCAAGTTACAGGACCACAAGCTGCCGTCATGACATCTATGAGCTGTATAGATATCAAGGCGGCTGACGTTTTATAACTTAGTACACTGTTACTACCATCCATTAGGCAATAGTTAGGGGTTTGTATAACGTTCGAGTCATATTTCCCCTAGTGGAGATTGTGTCAGTGAAGCTGGGGTCATCAATGTGACTTGCACACATGGATTTGCATCGTACTCTCTCGCTGATCATTTGTAACGTTATTAGGTTTTGGTGGTATTCGCCTGCTCCCAGATCCCATTTGTCGCTCGAAACCAATACCATTCGTCAAGTTGGAAGAAAAAATGTTAGAAGCGCATCTGTTTACTAGATTTTTCATTCCGTTGGCGCCATTTACGCATTTTCCTGTCTTGCTTCCCATGAATTTCAAAGCAGTTGAACTACAGACAAACTTTTGGCTACATTTGAGCTTACTACCCAATCGCAAGATCACAAACTCTATCTCCTGACTAAATCTGGACCATTTGTTACGTCAAATTTTCGACCATATTGCTTTTTTCAATTGATGCGAAGTATAATTAAGCCACGCTGCTTGATAAAACACTTAGCTAATAATTCATTTTTATTTGGGAACAGTATAACTAAAGCACAATATGTGACAATTTTCTTCATTCGGATGCATTTGCACTAATCGGTCTATATCTCACATGCACTAGTAATATTTCTCCTACATTGTTCACTGCCAAATATCAGGTACATTGGATCCCACTGTTTGTTAAATACCTCATCCGGCTGTATACCACGTTGAAATGCACCACATCGCTCAGGATCCTTTACTTCAGCTTACTGAGATGATTCAAAGAGACAAGATAGTCGTTTCATAGAACAAACCAGGGTCTCAAAACATTCGGCTTTTAGTCTAAGTATTGCAATATCATCGTACACGTAGCTGCTAGCTTTGATAAAATTTTTGAGCTCTTTAAGAGGAAGGTGGAGCAAAATTGTGTTTTACCTCCAGTCATATAAGCGTTACAAATCTGTATCATCAAGAATTAGCTCTGGATAGTAGTCCAGTGGAAACAGACTAATTTAATGTGTTTGTAAGAATATAGCAGAAAAAATACTAAAAGTACTAGAACATGGACACTGAGCTAGCACGTATTACGTTAAGTTGAGCAAACAATAGATCCCAATCTCTTCAACTTTGATATAACATCAACCTCATCACTTTCACCATTTCAGAGCTTAGGCCGTTTTTGTAGGTCAGTCCATGACATACCGCTTATGTTAAACTTACACGTCAAAGCCTCAGATCGGGGATCTCGGATGGGCCGACACACACGTGCTCGATCGCTTCCGGATTGGGTGGGCGCTGCAAAGCCGTTGTAAATAGTGCACTCTTTTCACACTTTCGTGTGAATGAGGGGCGAGTGTCAGGTTACATAGCCTCGGCCAGTTTTCGTTCCGAAGTGTTTCGGAATCTGGCGGCATATCCATACGTTACTTAGTTGAGGGCGCAGGTCAAGGTCAAAAATCGGGGATGTCGTTGGTGGAGGTTGGCGCTGAGTGTGGACACATATCAAGCTTCAGTGAGTACAACGATAAATGAGATATATTCGTTTGTAGCCGCCTTATACAACTACAGAGAAGAGCAGTATTCGAGTTGTTAAATAGCCTTTAATTTGGGCTTCCAGTTAGTGGTGTAGGATGTATGGCCAACGAAATTATGCGAATGCTTTACGTGTTGGAAAACACGCTACTTGAAAACACAGCATGGATAATAATCCATGAGACAAATATTCGAAATATATAAAAAAGATGGAAGGAGCTCACCGAAAGGGGATATGCAGGCTGGATTTCGAGAATATCGTTGGGTGGCGCCTGGGATACTAGTGTGTAATCATTCACATTAAGATAAGTGTCAAATACGGGACCGTATAGAAGTTTGAGGTAACTGAACCCAACGTGTATATTGCAGGCTACATAAAATGAAAGCAAATCAACCACAGCAAGAAATGATGCAGCAAAATACTCACCAAAACAATTTGTGTCAATGGAAGTGTCGTCAGTAAAACAAGTGGACGTTTAGAAGGTTAAATCAAGCGTAAAATCTAATGTTGCAAACTACTGAAAGAGCGTGTTTTCCGGTACACTACAGTTTTTGGATACAATAGCAAGCTGGCTAACGCGTTAAATTAGTCCAACCGCATGACAGTTCTGAGCTATCAGATGCTGTAGTTCATCGTAAGCTTGTAAGCGTAACGTAGACGACAAATATTTGATCATAGAAGTGGATAAGAAAGAAAAGTTGGAGATTTGTTTAAATACAATACTGTTTCTTGACTGCCTAATTCCCGGAAATAAAGGTAATAAAAAATTATAGTAGACTATAAGCTAACAGATAGGGATATATCTTTTTCTTCCTCTCTTGGTCATCAAAAACATGATTGTACTGGTGCAGCCTCAACGCTGTTCTGAGACGCACATATCATGTACCTGGTGGTGAAAGACCGAATAAAATTTTGCATCGTGGCAATGAGCAAACTTTCCGATATTCGTTACCCACGGAGACAAACGGTAGTTACCGATGCAACCACATATTTAGAACCCACAAAAGAGTATGTACGAACAGTACAAATGCCATATAAGGAATGAACCTCAGAGACATTCCGGACGGGGATGAACAGAGATAATATGGTGGTGGTCTACTGGATCTGATGATTATGTTTGTCGCTGGTAAGTTTGAAAATCCCGCTTCAAACACGATATAATAGTGTACAAGTGTCTACAAGCGGTCGAAATGACAGAGTACCGCACATGAATTCCAAAAAAGCAACATGTGTATTATACGATTACAAAGAAAAGAGTATGAATGTTGGGCACTAATAATGATATTGGGTTTAGTGGTGCATAAGGACGATACTGCGTGCTAAATCGCTATGAATAGTGGCCAGGTCATTAGGAGGATCCTGACATCAATTTACAAAAGTATGATTGCTGAAGCCTTGAAGATTGTCAAATCGTAATACTGCTTGAATAAAATTGATAGACTATAGTTCTCAAGTGCTGGAGAGGTATCTGAATAAATGTGACTAGCATCTAGGCGTGGATTCGGTTGGAAAGTGAAACAAAACTCCACAAAAATTTGGACCACGGACACGTCTGGCAATAGCATGATGCACAGAGGAACAGTTGGTGAGCTAATAGGTCAAATATCACTACAGCAGTAATTGCGATTCGCACTGAGATTGAGCGTCGCAGTCCATTCGCACAAAGAGTACTGCAGACTGACCCTTAAAAGATAACTAGATATCCCAGCTGAGGTTGGATCACTTGTGATATTCTGAACTGTGTTTGTAATAATTCATTTTCTCTTATTTTTGTTAGCAAGGTTATCGTCTTTACTCGCTATAAATACTGCTCCGATTGCGTACTGATATCACTTGCCAAAGAAAGCATTTGTGCGGTAAACGAAACCGCGTCAAACAAAAACGGGGCTCGTTTGTTTTCTTAACTATCTGAATTCACAAATCAGAGACATTATCTGCTGCGTTTTCTGAATCATTTTCCTATCGGCAGCTTTTGTATAAGGGTGTGCCCATTTTCTCTACCGGCTCAGTATTAGTTGTGTCATTTCTAACGTATATCTGCAGACGTGTCTATTAACTATGATTTGGGTCCGCATTAGCAACAACAGACTCGTATGTCCTAAACCTTGCACCAATTGTTGATGAACCCGGGTGGAATGATGTACCAGGTTTTGGGAGAATAGAATCTAACCAGGATTGGACTCACCGAGTTCGGCTAACTGTTTGTTTACGAGTTCTCGTGGTTGGGTTACCTAACTCAACTAGTTGATTGCTGCGTGCTTTGGCAACTATTTTCCTACCCCTATGCAATGTCTAGAAACCAGAACCTGCATTTCGCGGTAACTACTTCCAATAGCGGCTTTGATAGCCGTCACACGCCATGGAATCGTTGTCATTTTTGCCATATTTCTGTTTCAGCGCAGCGATAAAACTTATGAGTTGGTTGAACATGCAATCCGTACGCAGCCAAATAGAGTCTGGCGTGTTTTGTCGTTCATTTAACTACGCTAACGATCCATAGAAGTATTCTGAGCAAAACTGGTTCCTATCGTTCCAAAATGTTCTTCAAATTCGTATACACTTGTGTATGATTTTGAATCTCATGGCTGCGTCGATACACACCATGTGTATCTCATTACACTGATGAGTGACATCAATCCATATTTTTGTTATCTTGGCGTTAGCGCATTCCGCTTGTGTGGGTAGATAAACGATGTCAGTTGACCATGTCCTACTTGTCGGACAGTAGGTTCGGTTAAATCAGATGGAGGTCAACACATAATTGTATGTTGTATGCACTGGGCACTCGACTTCGGTTCAGTAAAAGCGAAATGCCCTTTGACGAGTGTGGTATAATTTACTCTTCGTTTGGCAAATGTTCAGATAGTTGCAGCCAGATGATTCGCAGTTAGCAAACGGAGTGTCGAAAGTTAATAAAATAAATATCGATAGTTAGCGCTAAGTAACTGTATACATACAAAACTAATGCTGCTGTGTGTGTAAAATCTGCTAAAGCCGCAGCAACGTATACAACAAGAATGCAAGAAAACAACCATGTAATTCTTCATTCACTGAATGCCGTTGGCAAATCGAAGTTAAATATGGGTAAATACAACCGTCTGCTCCAAAACTCTGAGGGTTGAATCCATGAGAGGCTAATTTTGCATCTGGCAAATGAGCCGCATTGCCGGTAGCTCGCTGTTATGGCTTTTGAATTTTGGAATCTATATTTATAAAAAAGTAATACAGTTAAATAACGTGTTTCTGTTTTTCACAACTTATCTGATCTCCCTATGCCACCGTGATTTGTAGCAACGGCGAATATGTTCAAATAACCGACGTAGAGCTGACGACGAGAGTGGTGATAGTTACCGTTTTAGAGTAGAGCTTTATTTGAGCGATGGTTATTTTCAACTTATTATATTTACTGAACATTCAGTAGGTTTCTGCGCTGACATGAAACAAATGTAATACAGTTTTTCTGCTTTATATCTTGAGGGAAATATACTATTTACCACCTGACGTTTTAAGCGATATTACCTTTCCAGAAGCATGCTGAATGGCACCATCCTGTCATGTATTACCAAGAATTATTAGTGGGAATCGAATAGATTAAATTACTTTCCTTCCCAGTCAGACCTTTCACGTTCTAAAGACTTGTCGGCCTAGTTGTGCATTTCGCTGTTTACGATAATATTTACTTCTCTACTTAATTATCCCTTAGGAATAATTTATGCAGGGAGTACGATTTATAAGAGTGGTTAATATGATGGATTGTGCTGCGATAAGTTTGTGTAGGGCTCTTAACGCGCAAGCATTAAAATTGATCCGTTGCAGTCACTTTCAGCGAGCATACCCACAGGGTATTTCTCCAACGTAACCCACGGTCTAGCTTAACATTTTTGTCGTAGCCGATTTACTAAACGGGTGCCCAGGTTGGCTCTGAAGTTTATCTTACAATATAACAATTAGAGTTGGCAAATCCTGCTTCTTGAGCGGATTTCTCGTCGGACAATACAAGTAACACCTGTACACGAATTGTGTATAATACGGAGACGATTCCTATTATTATCAAAATAGCGAACACATCGGTTATAATTTTACAAAGGGTTAGAGCAACAAATGGTATACTGCCCTTGACAGTGTCCAACACAAATCTACAATAGTTCTGTTCTCACAGTAAAACCGGACTTCCAGACAAGACATAATGCTGGCAACGATTAACTGAAGTCCAACCGGTTACAAAGCCGAATAAGCACTTTAGTCTGATGCGATTTAAAGCAAAACGATCAATAGGTAATCAAACAAACCGTACAACTGTCAACTGATGGGAGTGCGAAACCAGGGAATAGATCGGGATTTGGGACATGCTTTGATGGAATCCAACAGACTGCCATTTGTTTGTTACAAGCCTTAAATTAACGAAGACTTCGCTTACTTACCACCGTTATTCTTATTGGCTGTCGGCAACCTTAAGTCGGCAGTTTTGGCCGTATCCGTCCCCTTCACATTTAATACTACAGACATTGGGTGAATTGTTCGTCATGCTGTCGGCTGTATTATGATTGTTATGCATTGTATGCGGTCGGAGTACACCAAACGAAGCATTGCCACCTAGCTTGTCGATTAAATCGCATGCATATCTTTAATCCCTTAGCCGCGGTTTTACGAACAGCAATAGCAGGGGGTATGAACAGGTATACGCTTTTACACTTGACTAAGTAGGGCAGCGTTTAGTCACATATGTCCGTCAATTCATCCATATCATCACAAAACTTTAATTCAGAGACCTTTACGGCTCTTGTTAACCTCATCTGAAGTCATCATGACCAGGATTTTTATACGAAACTGTACGAACAACAGACACTAGTGCATGGTTATTGACATACTCCGGCGGGACTTGCTCAGCTTAGACACAATTGGCGACCAGTGCTTGTCCTTGCCGCTCTATCCGTCCTCGTTTGTACCGTAAGTTTGATGAGAGTCTTTCGATTTTGCTCAGTCGCCATAGATCAGCCGCGCATGTCAGGGTGAGATTGCAGCGCACTGATTTGCCGACCCACCAATGACATGTAAGTCTACTGTATTTACTCACCCACGCATGTCTGGGGTTATGAATACGACGTGAGGGCGCATAGCGGTGCATGTGTCCTTGAAATATATTAATTACCCCCGGCGATTTTGACACCGGTCAGTTCAAATTGGGTCGCTGCCGACGTTTATAGCTGGTGGTTTGCAATATCTCGACAGCAGTGCATAATGCACTGGCTACCGTGTTCAAATGTTGGTGGTGCAACGACAGTTGCTTAATGTTATCCCAGCAAATGATAAAAGGGTTAGTGACAACGCTGTTATAGACTGAATGCTACGTTCACATAAACCACCTTAGCAAAATAAGAATTCGTAAAAATTAGACAGTGCAAATATGAGATGCTACTTCTGCATAAATGAGTCCGGAAAAGTTGTCGTTGACAGACTACTGCCGTTACAGTCTTGATAGCAATTGCAGGAACCAAGTGAGGTGCACGCTGTCTAATTTGTTTAACAGTGACCGTGACGGTGTAACATGAAAGGCTGACAGTGTCGCGCAGTCTCTCAGGAAAACGTAGGTGTATATCAAACGAAATGATGGTTACATGCTGCTGTGTATGCCAATTAAGAGACTACTCGCCGCACGTTTTTGTGGAGAAGGACTGCCGATGAAATCGGTGGCTGTGTTATGCGTCTCTTTTGTTCCGCTATCCTTGTGCTTAGCTCTCTCGCGGTTTGGCCGATGTACACATGTGCGCAGCAGTCCTTGCAACCAATCTTTTAGACGCAATTGGTTGTCTTATCTGCGAGAATTGGGTCTTTCAAGCGCACTAGTGTAGAGGGTAGAGTTTGGCCTTTCTGGAAAATTAAGCTTATGTCTTCTTTATTTAAGACCCTCTGGATGGCCTCTGAAGTTCCATCTTTATAAGGAATATCTACCGTCCCAATCCACTCGGTAGTACACCGTGGTTGAGGAGTTAAAATTCGCTGCAACGGGTATCCGCCTCAGGTATCCACTACCAAGCAATTAGTTCATTGCTTCTTTCCACGCGGCCTTCCTATCTTCTTCCACTGTGCACAGAGTCTGGGCTCTGTGAAACAGTGATCAGACGCTTCCAGAATACACATGCTATGGGCGACCTGAACCATTGTAGAATACACCATCTGTCTCCGTCGGCTTACGATATTTCTTTGTTTTTGGACCACCCACATTCCTGTGAACTAAGTAGTCAAGGAATGGCAATGTTCCACTGCCAGATTCCTATTCCATAGTGAAATGTCTGGTCTCCGCAAGAGTATTCAAACGGTTTAGAAACCCGTATTTCTTCTCCCGTTTTATGCAAACAAAGTTGTCATCCACGTAACGGAGTGACGTTCAGCGCCGCAAGCTGGAAACGATATTTTGATTCTAATAGACGAAAACTCATCATTAGAGTGGGAACATATTAGTATTTGCAATAATTTCTGCTGTGAAATTTACTGCACTGCTGAAACCAGCAACCTTCTCAAATACATATTTTCTTCACCGCGAGTGGAACATTTGTAAAGCTAAGCGACTCTAGAATAACCCCAGTAATAACGCGAGTGAAACGTTTATACATTGACTTTTTCTTAGAAAATCCTGGTTTTTACAATCTTCGGAGACTTTTACAACTGATGTGCGGCATGTGTAGCTGAAATCAAATTAAGAGCGTGCATATGGCAAAGCTGTGTTTTATTCTGTCCACAAGATACATTTTCCCTAACCTTCTTTAGAATCGTATCGCTGTTTAGAGGGAATTCAAACCTGAAGATAATTAAGGCTGTTGAACCTGGGACAATATCACTATGTGCTCCGAAGGAATGTGCAAATTATCCTGCTGTGCCGTTGACCACTCTGTTCAATCGGTGTCTGATTGGGAGAAATGCAACTAATAGTTGGAGTCCTGTGAGAATAAAACACCTGTGGTGAAGAACAATTTCCAAAATTCTCGCTGATTGCATGTGCGTCAGTGATGTTAAAATTCATCTAAGTAAATAAATAAAGGTTTTATTCTCGACAAGGCGAGGCACGCCTCTACAGGCATGATCATGTTAACATGACAATGCGTGATCAAGAATGTGCAAAAATTCGATATGTTTGCCATAACAGTGGATGTTTTGGTAAGGGTATATATACGTATACTTGTGTGTGTATGTAGCTGTGTAGTTTGTGCTTGTGTGCCCCATGCTGAGGCTGATGCTGCATTCATGATGCTTCTTCACAGCAGTTGGGCTAAACCAACTTACACTTAAACTAGCTATTTAATGTGGATAAAATTCATTACACCTTAATTGGTTTGTTGTGCGCACCTGTTAATCTTCTCCTAACTTGTACACATCGCTCATGCAAGTTGTGGTAAACTTGCGTAATGTTATCGCGCGGTATTTTTTAATTAACTTTCGGACATTTTGTACTTATCGCGGGTTAACTTATCACCAATTTCTTCCTTATGTTTATTTAGCGATTATTTTTCTCATGATATGCTTTTATTCGTTATCGGCATTTCAATTGATTGGCTGTTGTTTGACAGCCCAGGTGTGGCTGCGCTTGATGTGCCTGTTGACAAGGTGCCTACCTGTCTATTACCCACTATCTTTTCCAAACTGACTCCAGGAGGCTGTTGATCGTTGTTGAAGGGGACGGGGTGCACGGTCCTTGTGTCGTGCTAAGCTCGAATAGTGGTTCCATGCAGTCAGCGTGGAGCGGACTATGGTCCAGCCACCGCCTTGTGTGCACTTGAATCCCAAATACAGCGTGCTTGTTTTTGCCTGTGAAGAAGAGTGGACCGGCTCTGTTAATTTACAGTGGCTCCCATCCACATGCCTCCCGGTATTATTCCTTCCGGTTTACACTTGATATGGTGTGTGTGTTGTGTGTGTGTGATAGCTGTGGTTGGTGTAGCGCAATCCATCCATGGTCCCGTTGTAGGCGCAGACGTTCTGTGACTGGCCACAGTGACAGGCAAATCTGAAACCAGGTGCCGCCAACCAGTTTTGCTTGTATTTGTGTCGCTAAATGCTTGAATACTTGATAACGTCAGCAATGTGCGCTTGGAAGTTTTATGTTTCTGAATTGGAAAGGATCATCCACATTTAGTGGGTTTCACACATACGAACAATGCACACTGGTACAAACTTAAACCAAACCGTTCGCCACTAGAGTCTCTAAGTATCTTTTAGATTCTGTGGCATCTTCACTGGAAAAATGCAGGACACTGTGAGTCCTGATTCAAATCTTTTCTGATGTAGAAGAAAACTGGATGTTGTCCGTTAGAAAAGACTGTACAACCACGAAGCTTTTAGTTGTAATTTCATTTTAACAGTTGAAGATAGCAGGCCTCGAAACCGCGACAATTGGAATTGTAGCCCGTTCTAGGTTTGCTATCTCCATTTGATGTGATGAATTTACAACCAAATGTCTTGTGGTTGTGCAGTGTTTTCCAGCGAGCAACATATATGCTTCGGCTGCCGTCCTAGCGATCGCAGTGACCAAAGTTCACTTAAATTTGCTTCGCGGTCCACATTGAGTTTGTACGTCGTAATACAATTACGCAACGTGTAATCCATAACTGACCCTCCAATTACTCCTTCAGCGTTGTGAAAAGAGTTGTCCGCCTTGACCCGGTAGCCAAATTGTTAGAGCTTTCGGCACTATTTCTATGGTCACGGGTTCGGGGACTGCTATATCCGCCAGATGAGATAAAATTACAAGGAAACGCGTCGTGGTTTGAAGTGCTTTCCGGCGAGCAATGCCTAATTTTCATCTGCTTCGGCTACGGTTCCAGCGATCGCAGTGACCATGTTTCACTTCTATGGGAATCGCGGTCTACACTGAGATTGCGCGTCTCAATCCAATCACGAAACGTTTTACGAAAAATTGACTCTCCTCATTAATTAAGTCTTTTCAAAGCAGTTAGTTCCCTCTAACCTTTGGAAAAGCGTCTAAAGATATGTTAGGTCACACTAATCCCCGCTTCCCTCGGTTTGCAGAGGCTGTCGATGTAAGCCGGATTAAGCCAGCCTTGTGTGTTCAGAAACAATTCTTTGTCAGCTTAAAGCTGCCTTGGACGTAGGTGTGAACTTCAGTCGTTCGTTTTGCACCTTAAGCTTGTCTGGTTGCATCCACTGTTAGCTATATCTATGCATATCGGTTATCGGTAATGGTACTAGGGAGACTATACAAAATGCACGCGTTTACCAGCCTTCGTCTTCTTTCCGCGCTTAGCAAGTATTATCAAGTCAACCGTGCTCAAGCTTACTGACTAGTGGTGTTCAAATGAATGTGTTAAGCTTGACCAATGGCTTCGATGCAGAACGTGGCTAATTCTCCCGGGTAAACGATAAAATCACTTTTACATGTGCCCAGCCACCATTCCCTCTATTTTTATGCATCGGAAAATTTCCTATAAGTTCCAAAAGTATACGATGCAAAATTGTAGTTTTTATCGTTTTGGAAAGTAAGAATCCATAAGATGCGGTATCCCATATTCCTCATTTTGGTATCGATGCGTTTTTGCTATGGTCATCGTCCTGCTCTTTTATGACGAAAGCTTTTATATGTAGCAAAGTAAATTTTCTATTCATTTGGCCCGCAAGTTCCAATTTGTTTTGACTTCCACTTCTCTACCGGCAATGAGTGAACAATTATTTGCTAGGTAATCAATCGTCAAATTTCTGAACAAGCAACTATGAATTTTACAGGTTAGGAAGCAGTTTTACAAGTCCCGTTGGGTAGTCTGGTGAGTTATCGAAAAACGTTAATGAGTTAATGCAATTAGTAGTTGTACTGTCAAAAAATAGACTTAGCGTATGAAATGCAATAGTCCTGCACTCCAAGTGTTTCCATAGTTTTAACAGGCGAATAAATTCTTGTTATTTTCCGGGAGTAGGATGGAGGATAGAGTCAAGCAGCCAAATAAAATTGGGGGACTTTGTCATCCAACCGACTTTTAAATATGCCTAGTGTGCGTGCAGGAAAAACTGATTCGGGTGAGCGTACCATATTTGACACATACAATGGAAAATAAATGTCTGCGGCAAGCCAGACGGCTGCACTTTTCTGCCAAATTCTGGGAGTGAGTCCACTTTTTGTGTTAGACCTGAGTTGCAGTAAAGAGCGGCAGATATGATTTAGACTGTGTAAAATCAAGTATGCCGAAATCAAGTAAGTTTATCGTGATATTGCCCGCCGAATACTCCCAAAAGTTTCAGCTTCTGCTCATAAGCAAAGTGGTGCAAGTCAATGACATATTTAGAGGCCCGAAGTTGAGGTTGCTGCAGGGTAGTAAGATCGTGCTTCAGCAACCGCTGCCAGGCTTGAATTGCGTATTCGACTTGGAGGCGAAGAGACGCATTTAACATGTCTGAAAATATTGGTGCCTAGTTGTCCCAATGTCCGTCATAGTAAGCCGAGGTTCTGGGGACAAATTTTCGCGGTCTTGCCGGATTGCTTTGAACAACCCAACTTATCCTGAACAAGCAGGTCGTGGTCGTTTGCGACGAATGATTGTGAAGTACTTGCGTTCCTAGCTTGTAGCAATAGTTACTCTGCTGCTCTATGCAAAGTGCCTTGCAGTTATCCACGTTGAACTGTAAAAGACTTGGGATTGACCACTCAAGTACCATATGTAGATCACACTGGATTCAAATCTGTTCGGTATCTGCCTGAATCTAGCGCCATGTCGTGGTATCGTCAGAAACAGCAGGCTATTCAAACTGATTTGCTGGGCATAACAATTGCTGATTACCTCAAACAATCGTGGATCAAGAAATGAGCTCTGGAGCCTACCAGACTCTATGGTATGTGATGGGATTAGAGAATTCTGAAGAATGACCATTAATAAATCGGAATACCTGCAACTCAGATGATCTGCTCAGATTTTGTTATGTTCTCCGGAGCTGAACATTTTCCTTGCAAACGTTTTATCACCAATCGTGCTGACTTCAGTCATGAATCCGAAATTGTGGGTCAAACATGTTGACGACACGTTTGTCATACTCAAACGCAATGGACGGTATTCACTTCACTATGGAGCCAGAAATGCAGAACAAACTGTCTTTCTTGAATGTGTTGGCTACTATAACATTGGACGAAGAACTACAAACATCAGTTTACAGGAAAGACACGCACACCGATCAAAGCTTACACTGAAACAGTAACCATCCGAAATGTCAACATATCAGCTGCATATGTACCTTGTTCCACAGGATAGGATCACATTGTAATACTGCAGAAACAAAACGAGAACAAACCATTTGTACACATCCTTCATGCGCAACGGCTATCCATGCAGTTTTATCCGAATATACAGCAATAACAAGCATTTTTGTTCGTCGCAATCAGCCGACAATTCAGATATGTCGACCAGCTATCCGGAAAAGCACCAGACGGCCGTTTTGCCCTATTGGGGCTCATCAGTGGTGCGCAACCTTCGGTCCTCTGCGGAGGATCGTACCAATGACTGCTAGTGGCTCTTGCCAGTTAGCCCGCAGCTTATGCAACTGCGCCATGGAGGACGGTCTCTGACTATCATGGCGCAGTTGCATAAGCTGCGGGCTAACTGGCAAGAGTCACTAACAGTCATGGGTTCGATCTTCCGCAGATGACCAAGGGATGCGCACCACTGATGAGCCCCAATAGAGCGAAACAACCGTCTGGTGCTCTTCAAGATAGCTGGTCGACATATCTGCATTGTCGGCTGATTGC
>CALYDF020004859.1:0-14954 GCA_944474145.2 Dicrocoelium dendriticum | reverse complement strand
GACCAGATAAAGGATCGGGATGGGTGTTAATGGACGAAACCGAATATATCGCCAAACTTCACGTTAGTTTGCCAGATTAAAGCAAGCTCGTGTGTTACAGTCCAAAAGGACAGGACCGCAGAAGAGGAAACGAAAGTTACGAAAGCCCTGAAAGAATTAAAACAGCTGCACATGATAAATGACTCTAGATTTGATCAATTAACTTCTGTTGGTTCGCAGCCACCCCAGCTTTATGGTTTACCTAAAGTACACAAGCCGCATGTCCCCTTATGTCCTATAATTGATACATCGGCTTTCGCTTTCCACAATGTTGCAGAATGGCATGTCGAATTACTGGAACGCCGTACGTAATGCACCATAAATACACCCTCTAAGAGATACATTTGAATTTGTTGGAAAAGTTAGACTTGAAGGTAGAGGGTAAAGTGATGCTCATATATGATGTGGAACCACTTTTCATCAACGTCCCGTTGATAGAGACCGTCAACAGAACTGCGAAACAAATAAATGTTGGTATTCCAGTGCCGAAACTGAAGGGACTAATCCTGTGATGCACCTTTAACAGACAGTTCCTGTTTGACGGAACTTATTATCGGTAGATTGGCGAAGTTGCTAAGTATTCGCCCCTAGGACCTCTTCTCGTCGACGTCATCCTCGCAAGGCTTGAACGTGGTCCTATCCAAACTGTTAATATTTCACTAGATTTCTACTGCAAGTATATGGAGAACACGTTCATTCTCTGTGATTTCAAGGCTGATTTAGTTGGTTTACTCGATCAACAACGGTGCACACCAAAGAAATCGAAAAAAGGAAAGCTGTCTTTCCTGTACGTACTACTGGTGGGACGAGAAGACGGCTGCCTTGAGAGAAGGGTCTTCTGGAAGGATTCTTGGGTTGGACAAAACACGCACTTGCTGAGTTTCCTGCCTCTGAGGTATAAACGTAATTTAGTCCGCTGCATGTATTACCGAGCCCCCAAAATTTGCAGCCCGGAGACGCTAGCAGACGAGAAGGAACCCATATTTAAAACGCTGTTCTCAAACGGTTATCCCTCCTCTTTTATCAAAAACACGCTGTTGTTTGTGAACGCAGTGAACCTGTCATCACAGTCCCAAAAAAGGATGCGTTTCTCACGGTTCCCTTTAACGGTGACATCGCTTTCCATCTACTGGACAGACTACTTTCCACTGCAGTGAGAAGAACATACCCAGTCGCAAATCCACATGTTCTTGCTGAGACCACTCCATTTATTACTCAGCGCCTTAAGGACAGATTACCGGCCAAGTCCGAATCGTACGTGGTATATCAGTTTACTTACACCTGTGGTGCTAAGTACCTCGGACATACGTTTACGCGTCTGTCAGCAAGGATAGCTGAGCACTGCCCCGGGTCTCTACGAAAAGGTATTGCCGGAAGTATCAGAAGTTCCATCCTTGAACATCTGGTTCAGAGTGGACACGAAATTCTGACCAATGATGCTTTCATCATCTTTTACACCGTGTCAAAACGACATCCTAGGGGGGTTAAGTGACGCCTCGTTAAGATTGCGGAATTACTAGCGATCAAGTTAACGCAAACGGAACTTTGCAAGCAGAGGGTGCTACTGCAATCTCTCACACTGCCGTGGCCGTGATAAGGATCCATCAGCATGGAACATTGACGAGACCAAAGGTGGCATCACTTCCGGCTGACCCAATTTGCTTCGCGAAGTGATCAGCGAACTGTGTCAAGTAGGATCAAATAAGGTCAGCCTTCATCGACAACACAAGGTTTAGCGATTAGCCCGATCAACTTAACTTCTGTATGAATAAATTCAGACTCACCTCTACTTCGTTTCAGTTTTTATTAGCTTATGCATATCCCAGTCATCCTTGTAAACGTATATGCCTGACGTGAGTTACCGAAAAGAGATCTCTTTGCAATTGTGTTTTCTTACTACCTAATAAGATCCACCTAGGTGGAAAGGCAAGGTTTTCAGGCGGGCAAAAGTAAATATACAGCAGCTTCATCAGTTAAGGTTCAGTGATCTAATGGTCAAGGTTAACTACAATGCGAATTGCGATCCACGTTGAGATTGCGCGTCTCAATTCATTCACGCAATAAGTACTACTAAAATAGAATTCGACTAGTTGATTAAGATTGCACGGATGGTATTGCCACGCTGTTTAACGATGTTGGGGGAGAGCAACCAACCCTGAATAACCTCTCAAGCGTGGTCCCATCACATGTCATGCGCTTCGCACCCACAAAATGCAAAGTGCTGTTACAGAACCATTAGCCACTTGATGCCACCTTAATGTCGAGGAACTCAAGGCTGTTGATTAATTCCCTTGAGGTGGCAGCTGGATCAGTAAATATTAGCACATAAGCACTAAAATCAGTTCAGGCATTGCAAGAGCTAAAACAGTCTTTGAATCTGTAGGGTCAGAAATGGGTCCTCTCGGTCTGAAACGCCGTGTCTACAAGGCCACAGAGAGGGCCTTCCTAGTCTATGGAACTGAGACTTGGCTACTTCGATCTGAGGAACCGCGACGTATTCAAGTCTTTGATCATCGCGATCTGCGAAGCGTTGCTGGTGTCGGATGGCACCAGTGTGTCCGCAACGATGATGTGCGTAGGCGAGTGCTAAGCAGTGATGAGGAGGCTGATTCATTAGGACAACAGATAGAGCTGAATCAGTTGCGTCGGTTTCGGCACGTACTACCTATGCCTGGTCACCGCTTACTGAGGAGGACCTTGTTTCGTTTGTCAGATGTGGGGTAGCGCAAGGCTCGATGTTGGCAAACGTTAACTTGGCAGCAGGAAATGAAGTCACTGGGGATCAAACTCGGTACCGTCAGTCCGTCTCGCCTTCCTGGCTGGAGTCCACGTGACCCGCCTTGTGTTTGGGTCCAGATGTCACAGGACATGGCTCGCAGTCAGTAGCAGTGGCGTGTCTGCTGTCGTCTCGTTGAGGGATCGTCTGTAGTGTGCTTGGTGCTGAGTAATCTGCTAGATACTGACTGATTATGACACGGGTCAGTGAAAGCCACAAAGGAGAAGTCGCACCGATGCCGCCTTATCTTTACACAATAGCCAGCTGTCGGCGATTGTTTGTTACTTTCATAAGCAGTAGGCGTCTTGATCCTGAATGGTTGTTTATGGCATTAAAGTTGCACGTTAGGTCCCCCTTCTTTCCCTCTTTTTGTATTTCGTTCTGTAGGTCGTCGTAGTTGTACGGTAGACTAGCATCCGTTCAAATAGCTGATGTACTACCGTTGATGACGATGATTCCTTAAGCCAGAAGCTTATGTTATATGCTCCCAGATTAGAGATGCTATCAGTATATCCTAGGTGAAGAAGTAAATTCGTGACCTCATTAATTTTGTCCAGCGACTGCACTTTTCTCATGATAAATTCAATGAACAGCTTTAGGACTACACTTTATTGACTCTGCTAAAGAAAGAACTTTCTAAATGCTGAGGTATACCTAGGAACACTAGCTGCTTAAATTGCTCACAGGCACAAGGGTAAGTGCAGTATTTATTTCCAAGAGTCTGAATGCCCGGTTTCACGGTAGCCTTTTAAAAAATCCACGTATTCTACCACTTATTTACAACTGACCAGGATCTGATTATAGGCCGCACGAGCCAGGTTACCTATGAAGTAGATGTACACTCCTCAATATGGGTCCGCCATGCCAACTAGTTGCGTTTGTCCCCTTGCTAAACAACAACGCCTCACTGCCGTACTTTTCCTATTGACATTCCCCTGGATATTTTTGAGCTCTTGCCGAGGCTCAAGCCCCCGGATTAGGTCATCGGGCCAATCCATACAGTCGAGTACACACCGAGATAAGGGGTAGATCATATCAGACGGCAGCGTGTGCCTATGCAGTTGGATCCACAACAGCAACCATACGAACATCCGATCCCAAGGGGAAATTTTAAGAGGGCTATCTTTAAACGAATTCATTCCCTTTGTTGACACTTATGCTCATTAACTACAACTATATTTTCCTTCATTTCAGCTTGTCACTGATCCTATCCTGGACTGCGAAGCTCTTTTCTTTCCATTGTACCACGTTCAATATTCCCGGACTTTCCCACACGAAGATACATCTTGCATCAGTGCTTGTTCGTCTTCTCACCTTCCATGTGTTTACACTGTGGTTGAGTAAAGGAAACCAAAAACATAAGTTAACATATGCGAGAAAATCCACGTAGTCCATGTCTAAATCGAACTTTAGGAAATCCGCACATTTCCCATCCTTGAATGCTGTAGCATCGTCTATGGAACCATACGAATAGATGACAGAAAAGCTCTGGAAAACATACAAAGGTCATTCGTTAAACGTTTGTTCAGTAAAGCGTCCAGTTTGAGCCGTCAGGAGCGTTGTCAGCGGCTTAACCTGGAGCGTCTTTGGTTGGGACGGCTGAAACATAACTTGGTGCTCATGCACAATCTCAAACAAAATACACACTTATCTGTCTACATTAGAACTGCAACACAACTTCACTCGGTGGCTTCGCAACAAGACTTGTAAACTAATTGTGCCAGGACAGCTATTCAACCTACCTTTTCCTAAGATACGCTATCCTATTGGATCGCCTACCGAATACTACCAAGACTTGCACTAATGCAAGAACATTTCGCATTAAGCATGGAAATTTTCCAAACCAGAACTCTATAGTGACTACATTTTCATCGGGAACATGAGTTCTTCCAAGATGAGCCAAAGCATATATAGCCAGTGAGAAAAGCTGCAACACAAGACTCAGCGCCAACAAAAACTATGTATTTCAGAATGCCGTAATGGCACAGACGCATTAGAACACCTGCATCACTCATGCACGAGAATGTTCATTACTGCATTAATGATCTGTCCCTATTCCGGGTACAGCTCCTCGTACAATCAGAAAATATACGTAGTGCTATTATTATTATTAGTAGTAGTATTAGTAATATAAGCATTGTGATTGTACTCACCCTGAATTATGCAACTCGTTTTTCGTTAGTAAATTAATAGCCATTGAGTAGCAATGAAAGGAGCGGAGTAACAATGCCCATAGGGTAAAGTCGATCTAGATTCTTATCAGATATCCTGAAGCGTACTATGCGAGTTTCAGCGACAAAAAGATAACTGGAACATGGGCCAACTTTCTGTTAGAGATTTGGACGATGGCACTAATTTCAGGACCATATGATGCGAATTCTTCTCATGAATCGAATATTCCATCCTGCTCACGATGAACGTAGTTGTTTTGTCAAAAATTCCAAATGGCGATGTGCCGAGTCCCTGGACACTGACGATGTTTATTACAACAGGATTACTTAGACATTTTGTCTGAATGTTTACAATGCACGGGCATGCGCATCAGTCAATAGGTCTCCTGGGTGTAGTCTTACATTACATGAAGTAACAAAAATATTTAGCTATGGTAGAATCAAGAAAGATAAAGCAAAGACATGTTCGACACCACGGACCATTAATGATGTTGAACTTGATGATGAAAAAACCTCGAGATGCATCATGACGTTGGCACTAACCTGGATCAATGAGCCACGAACCTCCAAACAAAGGTCACAATCGCCATACCCTTCAACATCAAAAGAAGTCCTGGTCAAGACACGTCGGGTTATCAGGCCTTCAAAGCTTATCCAATATAAGGCGCCAGAAAAAAGCACCGGAGCATACAAGGTAGACCAAAAATGGCTCCGAGTATATAGGTGGAACAGCTGTCTAGCGTTTATGTGGATTACGAAAGATGACAGTAAAACAACGGCGGTCCCAATTCCAGTGCCGTAAATAAGCGGCCAAACTTCAAATTTCTTTGAAGCTCGAAGTTTCGATTTCCGTAAGTCATAGACCGTGTTGGAAGGTAAGAGAAAACCGTTTCTAGGAATATCGGTCCCCGTGCCTTGGATCAGAGTCCCGGTACTCATAGAGCATTTTGAGAAATCCTGAGATTCAGGCATCTGAATAACGATTCATTTGGAATAAGCGTGTCAATAGAAACCAATGCCAATTGGCATTTACCTGCGGTCATAGAAAACAAGCAGATGAAACAGTACTATCTGAGAGGTCTTAGAGCATAGATTCTGCCAAAAAGCTGACAGATGGAACTAAGCACAAAAATACACGGGTAATCACAACTGATTGTTCAGCAGAATAACTTAAATCCGTCTGATATGGGTTTATCACAGTACAGACAATTTATTCATAACAAACATTCATACGATAACTGCAACGTGCACTGTCCAGAGCATGGAAGAAAGTAATTCCAAAATACTGAAGGAATATAAGATCCCACTACCAATCAAACAAGGCAAAATCCGTTGGGGTGAGACCGATTTGTGGGAACATGAAATGAAAACCAACCGTGAATCCAGCCAAGGTCAATTGGAGTAGATCAGTGCCAACAATCCCCTAAAGAGATTACAAAAACCGTCCGATGGGAATCCATTCTCGGTTGTAGTATCCCCTAAGGCAAATCAATATTTCGTTTTGAGAAACCAATAGTGGAGGTGTTTTCCCACCTCTAGCTGATGTGTATAATGATGATGAATGATGATTTGAGCAACCAGATGTTAACATGTCCACTGAAAAAACGGAGACCGTCCAACTACTACGCCGCGCACAACTACTCTTGTTTCCGATACTAATGTACCCTCTTCACGCGCCACCAGTTAATGTGCTAACAAACACTGTTTTCCGTTACCTACTGATTCCAATTTCTATAATCCAACTACGATAATTTTAACGATGCCCATAGATCCCAACCAGTGGCCCTTATACGGACTCGGTTTTTGTTATATCTGCCATACTGACACTTATGTAGATTGTATAACAGCCTGGTCTTGTGCATACTTTGGAGTCCATAACTACTGATGTGGCAAATCCAAGGCCGCGCTGCTGGACCGCTTCCGGATTAACAATCGACTGAGTGAAGTTCAGCATTCGGACTCATGCAGATGATAGATACAATTTGTTTGTGATCTCCGTGTGCGCTCCATTAAGTCTGATGCGGAAAACGGGCGGCAGGAAACCTGGTATTAGTGAAACTACATGTGATGAGAGTGGACAGCGTATTCACAATTCGTCAAAACGTTTGGAGAGTTGGGCTGAACAATTTGCCCGGCTGATATCGTCAGATTTCTCGCCGGCCGCAAATCGCCTGCTCCCTCGGCTCCCCCCTTGGATACACCGCTCAAAAGTCGAACGTAAGATCGGACTGCTGAAGCTGAATAGAACCGCGAGACCAGATGATTTTCATTAAGCACACTTTGAAACCCGGGGCTCGGTTCTTGTTGACGAGTTGCACCAGTTACTAGTGAAAGTGTGGGAGCAGGAAACTGTCCCGACAGACTGAAACCGCTCCCTTATAGTACCAATTTAAAGAGAGGCTCGTGTTCAGAATGCGACAACCACAGAGCAATCAGTCTGATCTCCATCGCCCGCAAATTGCTTGCCTGTAATACTTCACAGACTGACTAGATTCGTGAGGATCAAGCCGGGTTTTGTTGAGGTCGAGGTTGCATCAATCACATCTTCACTTTGCGTAAATCGTTAGAGCACAGTCACATATATTGGCGGCCCACTGTTGTCGTATACCTTGACACCAAAGGTGCCTTCCACTTGGTTGATCGATGTGCCTTTTGGGACTGTCTACTCAGGAAAGGTGCCCGAAAAACGCCGTATATAAGAGAATATAAGTCCGTCCATGGATAAGCCGACAGTATAACTTCGCAATATCCAATTTGTCCAAAGTCGTAAGTCCCTATTTTAGCCGACCCAAAAAAGCAGCAAAAAGAAACGAAATTGTTCCTCCACGATTTTGGCGTTCTCATGCTTGCTCTCACTTGAGTGAGTTCAGCGAAATCTGGTCAGTTGTGATGAGCACAATGTATAAACGCTTCCGATTCGCTAATCAAAATAGCGCTAACGCGACGTCACAAGATCCACATGGGAATGTCTTCATTTCGTACGATCATCTAACATCGTTGAAAAGTGGAAAAAAGGTCACAACAGAAACGATGCACACATGTTGCTGGCTTTAAATGAAAAGTTATCGCGTTTGCCGAACAATCCGATGATTTTGTAGTTGCACACCATTTCATCGTGAATGTATAGCAAATGACAGAATGGCGAAAGAAAAAGGTAGAACTGTCACTAATGCTTGTAAGCAAGAAAGTAACACGTAGTAGAAAAGTCATGTTTCCTGCAGTTGAGAAAAAGTTAGTGCAGTGGGTTAGACAGCCACGGCACACCATAAGAATAAATGAGGCACTTCAAAGCTCATATGGAATACCGCCCGTCACTAGCGGTGATGAGGGGAGATTGGAGCAAAGCTGTATAGGGAATTCGTGGGTAGATTTTGCATGTGACCTTCAAAAGCCGAATAACTATTTTACACGCCGACACCACGTGTGCAGAAAGGAAAAATTGTTAAAATATCGACTTACATTCGGTATTAAAGAGTATATAAATATTATTCGAGCGCTTTACGCGTATAGCTCAAGCAAAGTGAGAGCTAACGGCAAACTGTCTCCCCCCCCCGCTTCAATACCTACACTTGTGTAGGACAAGGATACCTGCTGTCAACTTTCTTCCCTGACTTGGCTACTGACGAATTTACAAAGATCGCGTTCACAGAACACGACTGGAAAGGCGTGCAGCTGCTCCAAGGCGAACGAGTTCCTAAATTGGAGTATAGAAATTCGTGAATATTTCTAGCTCGGGATACGGATGAGGGTATGCCGGTGTTCTCCGAGCTGGCTGATTTGGCTGACGATACTGCCCTCATCCATGATAGCACAAACACGTGCCAAGCTACACTGGCTATCAACGGTTTCTGGCCTCGATTTGTAAACTCCGCCTTCCGGAATCCAACGGGCTCACCGACCTCTCAGATATCCAGTGATTGATGCCGTGATGATTGACAGTACCAGAAGCAAATGCTCCAGCGTCGCGCATGGCGGCCAACATCCTATTCCACTGAAGCTCAGTGTCATTAGCACAAGACAGCAAAAGTTCGGCATGCAGTGCATCCTTACCGAGGGCTTAGACAATTTTGTAGGTGCCAATCGGAGATGCTTGGTGCGCCTAACAGCAAAGCCCATGGAGAAACGACAGCCTACCAAGACATGATCAAAGTGGACGCAGGTATGCCAGTACGAGTGGCAATCCAAGAGGGAACCACGCCACCTGTACCTTATGGGAAGGTGGTCAATTTGAGTCCATCGCCGGTCAGCTACAAGAGGACGCCAAGTGGCAGTTCAGTGCCTACTGTGTCTAACAGCAGTGCCACTAAGAAACAACTGGTGCTCCGAACACAGTTGCAAAAGACGCTCGCCGTTGTCCGTACGGTTGGAGTTAAGCCCATAGTTACCACCTGGCTGAGCTTCTGAGAAGCCGAGGCGACCTACATTTGCATTCGTATCCCCTGCAAGCATTATGATACCTGAAATGGTAGCACTGCGTAGCAGCGTGTTCAGTACGTGGTAGAATGTGTCCTTGGCAGTATCAGAAATGCAGTTGGTAGGAGCGTAAACGGAAACCACAAACAAACAGCGTCTTGTACTACTTCGTGAATCAACCTTAGTTGATGCCGTCAAACGGGCTGCGCACAGACGGCTGTTCACCGGAATCAATTCAACCAACGATCACTCAGTCTTGAGGCTGAATGCGATACCTATCCCAACTTGACCAGCGACTGACGCATCAGTGTTTTCGGACTCGTACAACCAATAGCGAGAGGACAAGCCTGGTGCAGTTATTTCAACAACTTCAACAGTCATTCATCCTAGCTTCGGATAAGCAGCACAAGTAAATACCCAGAATGTCAAACGGACGTGCGAGTACAGCTTGTTGACCTATTTGTCTTATAGCGCGAACGCTGAACGCCGCCAGAGTAACGGGATAGCGTGGCCTTATGAGTGACTGTTGCTGATAGGCGTCCGTTGAGTGTTACGGGAAGGTGGATGTAGATGCTGTGACTCTACGGTTACTTCGGTTGGTGTCAATTAAACTGGGAACTATAGAAGGAAGATTAGCAATCGGGTTGGGAGGGTAGTTAGAGGGATAGGTGGAAAAGAAAGGAGGTGCTGGTAGTAGCATATTTTCGCTTAGCCGCCCTGCTGTGTGCAGCAGATAACGCGACATTTGATGAGCTGCGCGACGACCGATGCAGGATGTAAGTAACCTTTGGGGTAAAATTCATGGTTGTATGTGGGCTGAGATTCAGTCAGGGCGCTCAGACCTAGACAGGAGGATGATTAGAGTGCGCAACCAAAGCCTTTAGCTCAAAAGCATGTACGCAAGACAGCGCGGAGGTATCAATGATTTAGTTTTACAGAAATGGACGCCATCCCATTTCAAACCCTAACCAGGAAGACCAGGAGGCTGAGCCTGTCTGAACTCTAACCGCTGAGCAACCTGGTAGGATTAGCTCTCGAGGGGCCGTGGGACACTACCTAGTATAGACCGTCGCATCACGTTCCGTCCTAGTCTCAATCTTCAAGGCAGGCTTTTGTTCGGAATGCGACAGCCATAGAGGAATCGGGCTGATCTCCATCGCTTCCAAATTGCTTGCCACTGTCATCTTTCACAGACCGACTGGCATTCTTGAAGGTTAGATTCCTAAAGAGCAAACCCAGTTTTTTGAGGTCGCTACTGCATCGACCACATCTTCACTTTGTGTTAATTGTTGGAGCGCCATCACCTATATTGGCGGCCCACTGTTGTCGTGTTCCTCGACCTCAAACGTGCCTTCGATTCGGTGGATTGATGTGCCGTTTGGGACTGTCTACTCAGTAAACTTGTGCCCGAAAAATATGTAAACATTTTCTGAGCGCTGTAGGCGCGTAGCTGGGGCAGAGTGCGTGTATACGGCTCACTGTCAGCTTTCCTCTCCAACTTCGCTATTGATAAATTCATAAAGATGGCGTTTACAGAACACGACTGGAAAGGTGTGCAGCTGCTCCAAGGCGAACGACTTCCTAACTTGGAGTATGCTGACGGTACTGCCCTCATCCGTGATAGCTCAAAAACGTGCCAAGCTTCACTGGCTGTCAGCGGTTTCGGACCTTGATTTGTAAACTCGAACTGCACAGATTTCCTCCAAGATTGGTAACGACCATCTTTTGAGCTGACCCTTAGTAGGGATCAGTTAGAAGTCGTTCAAAAATGCAACTACCTAGGCAGTAGTATCAGCGCCTGAGGAATCGAAGAGGTCACAAACTGTATAGCAAAAGCTCGAGACGTTTTTGCTAACTTTCGCCACCTATGGCGTCGGCGCGACATCACTCTCCCCGAAGGTTAGCGTTTACAATTCAGCCGTACGTTCGGCCCTACCGTACGGTTGTGAAACTTGGCCCGTTAATACAGCCAACATAAGGAGGATAGTTACGTTCGACTAGCGGTGCCTTCGCAGTTTGACTCATATCTGGTGGGAACACCTTGTGAGCAATGAGCGTGTTCGACGCCTTATTTATGGCACAGGGAGAGGAAGTGAACCGCTCAGCACCTTTATTTCACGTACCTGACTCCGATGGTTGGGTCAAGTGTTGCGCGGGCCAGCCCGCTGACTCCCGCGACGTGAGTTGTTTTCGCGCCGGAGGTGTGGATGGAAGAAGAGGAAGGGTGGCCAAACGATGACTTGGTCAAAAGGAATGAAGGTCCTTGAGTTGAAGATGACCTTGGTCGGATTCACTCGGCTCCTTGGTTTGTGTCTGAAATATAAACACGTTTGGCTGGATACACTTGTTGACATGGCTAACAACCGACCTCAGTGGCATTTGCGTTGTGAGTATCTTTGTTTCTCACTATCCCGTTTAGCCTCCCCCTCTAGCCACATCATTCCCTAGGCATAATGTGACCTTTTTGCGACACAATGTCGGCTGGCAGCTTCCGGAACGATGCTCACCCGTTAGTTTTGGCTCGGGTGGCGTGCATCTGTTGCGTTTTTGCTTCGTTGCTTATATATTTCGAAACAATATTTGAGGTGATTTCCACCGATAGCTAACGTGTATAATGATAGTGTGCGCTCCAACTGGCTACGAATGTGACTCGGTCCAGAACGATTTTTACTGTGAGTTGCATCGGCTCTTGAGCAGAGTCCGCAGACCCGATATCACGTATGTGCAGAAGTTTTGATGAGATGTAGCTGACTCGTCCTTGCAGCTCATGAACTAGATGTCGGCAGGTTGCCGAGTGAACAAGGCATCTATTTTGTGGTCTGAATGTCACCAATTTCAACCTACGTAGGTGCGGACGATATCGTAGTATCCCCGGCCCACCTACGAATTACGGTGGTCGCGCGGCAGCGAAAGGTCGTTGCGGCGCACGGGTGTACTACTATCCTTTCATAAGCCACAGCCGGCCCGTAGACTAAAGCCGGCTCGTAGCCTGAAGGCAAAGAGCTTGTGCTGTAATCTGTCGGCGCAGGTTCGAACCTGCCTAGGGACAGGGTGATCCTCGCAGTATCCTTAGCCCAAGTGCGACCGGTGGTTGTTGCGTAACAGCGAAGCGTCGGTACTGCGTACTGGCGTATTGCTGATACCTAATAGATCCACCAATGCGAAGCAGCATCAGAGAGCCGTTTAACCCTATCGGGGTTCGTCAGCGGTGTGCATCGCTCGGCTTCATCAGGAATCGAACCCATTAACGCCAGTAACTTGGTTCGCTAGCAAATACCTTATGCCAATGAGCCAGGGAGATGATGACGGACCATCCCAAGTTGAAAGCTTAATAATTGCAACAGTCTACGAATAGACTTAGTGCCATCAGAAAATATGGGACTCAAAAGAAGGTACAAAAATAGTAAAACACAACAAAACATCAAAGTCCATGGTTTCGTCCGAGAGCGAGATACTACCCAGTTGCCCAAGCCGAAGTAGGGTGTTGACTTAGGGGACACCACCCCGAGCCTTTGGCTGAATAGCCTGCCCACAAGGCAGCGGAGGGAATTCAGGGAATCGCGCCCATTGGGAGCCGGTGACTGATTGCCCAGTTCATACCCTTTTCGTTTGTTCCTTTGTCAAACAGGGGCCCAATGCTCCCCAGAACTGCAGAATAAACTTGCTGGAATATAATGCTTCGCCAGGATGAAGCAAGGGGCAGTGACTTTATTTAGTGGCAAGTCACGTCCGCCACGTCAGTGTTGTTAAACGGACATATGTGGCTTTTTATAGGCAGAACGCTTGCCAGACGAAAAGGCACTACGTCCTGGAACACTGCCGCCGAACCATTTCATGGAACGGGAAAATCCCGAACCACCCAGCTGGCACCACGGAGGTTGTTCGGCAAGGCAAACAAAATAATTCAAAAATGGGCCCCAGTGGCCTTCAAATGTTGTGCGTACATAGCTGCTGTTAGTGGAACTCGTGACTTCCGGAATCTAGACATTATCTTCTGTAATGGCAGCAAGCTGTATAAAATTGGAGGATAGGTCATGTTATATCCTAGTTGCCTTGCAAGTTAGGACTATCTACTATCGTCCCCCAAACATTCAGTGGCGTAAGTTTCTGGCGCGTGGTGCAAGCGGGTGGTGTCGAGAGATCATCGGTTGGGTACCTGACCAAGCCGGGGGATGCGTACGAATAACGACCGTCAATAGAACGAAACAGAAGTTCGATGATTTTCCGGATTGGTAATGAGACCACATGGCTTGTGAGTTGTTGGGAAGAATCAATAAAAATTCGTTATGGTCACCCTTGCAAAGGATTTCAACAGATGTGTCTATAGTGGGAAGACTACACAATAAGTTATTAAAGAAACAGCTAACCAGACCTTCGGTTAATTCGAAGCTGGCTGTATGACGCAACGTGAAACGCAATCCGGATTAGTGGTAATTCCGATCGTCAGGTACCAAGCAACAGCTGAACCAACATCACGAAAACACGCGCAGCGAAACGAAGCAAGAATGCAAAATGAAATCCGAAGAAATGTATACATGTCTAGTTAATAAAAACAAACTGAAATAAATGGTGGAAAATTAAACAGAAAAGTATAGCTGGAAGAGCGTAGGTTTACAAGAACTACAGAACGTCCGCTAGAGCATAGTTCAAGATGAACGTTAGATAAGTGCTACTTATCTCGAGTACCTAGTTTGAAAAAAAACCCGCACGTCTGGAACATGTGCGCTTTTGGGTGTCCGTCTGTGACAAGTGTAGTTTCGGAAAGAAGAGGGAGCATTGGGATCACACATTTGTTGGGTGAGATTAGTGCTTTGCTGAGGAGTCTGCTCAGCGCCAGAAGTTTTGGAAGATTGTTGTGGTGGCTGGAATTCGACATAAAGTTATTAGGCGATCAATACTGGCAGACCTTACAAGCATTGCTATCCAACGCAACACTTCTCGCGGGCATTGACTATGAAAGGGCCCTCATAAGGTGGGTTCAAAAGTTTGCGGACCGCTTCGACGCATCCGCAGACGAAGGCACAAGTGTGTAAGTCGGGTTGAACTTATTAATTTCACAACCTGAGTCAGAGTGGCTCCGAACCAACAGCGCTAAAATGTTGCTTTTATGGTGTAAGGTCTAGTTCTCTGACGAGTCTAAAATGCAATACTGTCTCCAGGACGTCTTAGTGCCATACCATAGACAGTCTGCGAAGCAACAACCGAAATCGTTTTGCGTTGCGGATACCCAGGAGAATGATTTGTAGACGCTCTTATCACTCGGTATTCGACCGCGAAGCGGCAAAAGCGGTCTTGAGATGAAAAGGCTTGACAAAATCATCAGCAGCTGGATACAAAGGTGTAATGCGCAAGTGAGAACAACCGAGTATAAGATTAAAGTCGCAAAATGAGGCTGAATTAGTAAGAGGTTTTCCATCCATAGTGATAACTGCGGATGTGAAAAGAAAGCACATCCTAGTTGCGATGAAAGCTCGTGCAACAGTCCCGGCTGAGACATTTCGTGGCGGAACGACGTGTAACCATAGCGTGAAAGGAATGACACATGTCAACAGGCA
>CALYDF020004858.1:0-14974 GCA_944474145.2 Dicrocoelium dendriticum | reverse complement strand
CGCCTAGGCACATCATCGCTGCGGACACGCTGATGCCATCCGACACCAGCAATGCTTCGCAGACAACGATGATCAAAGACATGAAGGCGCCTCAGATCTTCAGACCGAAGGGGCCAAGTTTCACTTCCACGGAACAGTACGGTCCTCACTGTGACCTTGTATACACGGAGTTTCAGATGAAAGGAAACTCCCTTAAGTCTCCAAAAATGCCGCAGGTTCAAGAAGGCAGTTCTGTCCTTTGCAGTGCATGAACTGACTTCAGTTTCTATGCGCCCATCGGTGCTAATGCAGCTGCCGAGATACGGAAACTGATCAACCACCTGGAGTTCCTCGTCATCAAGGGTCAAGGGATCATAAAATGGCTGGTAGTCCTGTAGCATCACTGTGCACTTTGAAGGTGCGAAATGCATACCAAATAATGGGACCAATCAGACAGGCTATTCAGGGTTGATTGTGCCGTTGCAACGTCTTCGGAAAGCAAGACAATATCGTCTGCGTAATCAAGACCAACTAACCTTTCACTGGGCAGGACCTTAACGCTTACATCGTGAGATTCCGCAAGGGAACACCTCATGATAGAGTTCACGACGACAGTAAACAACCAAGGGAAAATCGACAACCCTGATGAACGCTACTTGTGGTCGGGAAGCCATCCGACAGGTCACCATAAACCCTGCCGCGGCCTGTAGTGTTCGAGTAGAGAGAAAGTAGGATGTTCTCATATTTCGTAGGAACACCTTTCTGCGCAAGTATTTCGAATAAAATCGATAGATCGACTGAATCGAACGAACTCTTGAAATGGAGGAACACAGCTATTGTCGGTCTGTGGTATGCCTGGCGCTGCTCTCGCACCTGACGCAGAGGGAATATATGGTCTATACAGCTACGCCCTGGGCGGAAAACTGTCTGCTCTTCCCTAGTCCGAGATCCCCATTCTACAGTGGGGCGACGAAGGACAATCGATGTTGGTAATATTGTCACAACTGGCGTTATTCTAATAGCCCGGTGGTTAGAACAGTCTGTGCGACTGCCCTACTTGTATATTGACAAATAATCGCTTCGCTCCAGTTAAAAGGGACAATCTTCCTTTCACATACTTTCAAATAGGGAGGTCAGTGATTTGCACAGCTGCCAGCCGCACGAAAACGATGGAGGGCTGTGATCGCGTCTCGGACCTCGGCTTCCGACGGAGGCACTAGACTAACCGCCCATGGCTCTTCCTGCATCACCTGAGTAGGAAGAGCTCCGAGAGCAGGGGACCAGCTGAACTGATCTTGAAAGTGCTCCGCCCAACGAGCCATACGGCGCTCCTTATTGTGTATCAGCGCACCCGCGCTGTACCTGATTGTCTCACTGACGTCTGGTTTTCTGGGACCAGTGGTGCGGATTAGCTGGATGAGTTTGCAATAATTGCCTACTGCTTCTGCCTCTTCAATTCCTTGGGCCTACTGGTCCACCAGGCTTCCTTGGCAGCTCGTAGACTCCGCTTTAGTTTACGCCTAATAGCCCGTCTGGTCACATTGTGTTCAGAGCCAGCCAGGAGGTTTCTTCTGGATTCCAACATGTTCACCGACCACTCTGATATCTAGTGACTGGTGCATTGACGATTGATGGTGCTAAAGCAGCTACTCCTGCTTCGTGCATGGCACCTGAGATCCTATTCCACTGAAGCTCAGGGTCATTAGGACAAGACAGCGAAACTTCGGTACTCAGGGCGTCTTGATAGGCTTGCCTGACCGAGGGCTGAGGCAATTTCTCAGTTGCCGATTGGAGGAGACGCTTGGTGCGCCTCCCGGTAAAATTCATGGAGAAACGACAATTTGTAATGCACGGTCAGAGTCGACACAGGTACTCCAGTACGAGCGGCAATCCAGGATGGCACCACGCCACCTGTAACGTATTTCACTTGATAACTTTGGGTCTAAGCTGGCCAGCTACAGGAGGACGCCAATTTCCACTTCGCTGCCCTTGCTAATTTGCGCGACTGCCGATGCAGGAAGAAGATCACATTTGAATAATAAGTCATGGTTGTATGTGGGCTGAGATACTGTCAGTGCGTCTAGGCCTAGACAGGAGGACGATTAAGGCCCTCCTCGAAAACCTTTGGCTAAAACCAGGTCAGCATGGCAGCGGGTAGGTTGCAATGATGTAGTTTTGCAGAAGTTGACGCCATCCAATTTCAAACCCCCAACCTGGAGGAACAGCTTGACCATTGACCAACCTGGTAGGAGTATCTCTCAAGGGCCCAAGGCACCACCCGGTATAGCACAATGGGTAAGTGAGATACGCAAACCTTTACCCTAAGTTAAGGTCCAGTGTAGTTGGGATTAATTCCTTTCGAGTCTAGGTCATTTGATGAGCTCCTTAGTTTTGTTATCAACTGATTTCGGCGCGCTCGAAAGGTTCACGTTGAAGAAAACGATGGGTTAGAATGCGAAGCGCATGCCAATCTATTGTAATTAACTAGCCCATTGGACAGCAAAGCTCTTGCGATATAACTAGATATGTATATATATATATCTTTTACACTCATCCAATAAATAAATAAATAAATGGTGTATTCCTCACTGGTGTGATGCACAGTCAAACAATGGCCCTATAAATTAGTAGCGTAAATGGCTGGATACCACAGCATATGGTTAAGTACAGTAAGGTGTGTGAGAGAGGAAAGGAAACCAACAATATCAGTAATGTTGTGAGCATGGTGACCAGATCTCACAACATGTCCAACAATTAATGCGACATCTTGCCAAGCATGCATGCTCTTTATCCTTATGCATCTAGCCAAAGAGATAAGGACCTCCGCTTCGATCAAATTTGATGTTTATGTCTCATACTTTGTGCTTATTATTCATTGTATGCCCTGATTTCGTTAATAAAATAGTGCGTTGTGAGGCAACTGCAGAGCTGGCTTTCGAAATACGTGCCGGAGTCATCCTACCCGGTGGAGTGGAATTCTGCAGCTCAACAATCGTTGGTGTCTGATTTAAAGATCCTTCTCCGAATGTCACCATTAAAAATGCGCTTTTGTCATCGTACACAAGCAGTGGTCGGTAGGTAGTGGCGATCAGAAACAGTTATCTTCTGCACATTTAACTATGGAGTAAGACCGGCCACTCTGTGGCATTATTGACTCGGCCTTTTACAGGAAGAATAGGCGGACGTCAACGCCCTAGTTGGCGGTGATTATTAAACACAACCCGAGTCTTAGATACGTGCAAAGAGTTCTCAACCTTTTATTCTTTTGTACAGAGACAGCTTCCAAAATATACCCCGAAATGTTGGGAAATGGAGCAGCTCCTTGTCAGTCCAACAAAAAGGGCTTATGTTTTGATGAGGCAAATAGAATTTCAACCAAGGAGCAGACACCAAATTACCTAGGACATTTTGAGCGTCCTGTGAGGAAGTACAATGGACGGGGATGTCATCTGCCTCCTTCGAATCACAAAGTTTATCACCTGGAAGTACCTTGACACCAATGCTTTTGGAATTGTCCAGAGCACTACGCAAGACATCGTCCATAGCGAAGTTGCATGGGAAGTGTGATTCAGGGACACAGGTTATGCTGAAGAGGTGGGCGAAACTTCGTTGTACACCAGCACTCAGCCTTAGGTCCGACAGCAAATAGATTAAAGGAAGGTTGCCTACATCTGGTGCTCCCATTCTCAACAGATAACAACTCAGTCAACTAAGTAACACGTGGCTCTTATTTTTAACAAGAAACTGATCGCCATTCGGCCGAACCTTCCAAGATGCTCAGGTCAGAGCAAAACGCGACTTGCTCTTCATGTATATTCGCGAACCACATTCATCTTTATTAGAGAGCTTTGGATGCAACGTAAATTAGACTAATCCACGATGGTCAGTACAGTCTGTTTATTCACTACTCTTGAAGACGAAGACGATAACTTCTAGGTTCCAATAAGACAGAATTACTTCAGTAATCAAAACCTCTTAGATGAGGGAAGTTTTTCCCCTACAAGCGATGTACTTTCCTCACTAAAATGCGCCGGAGAGTGTTTGCCTTAGCCAAGGGTTTTGTAGAGCTTTAGGAGGTGAAGCTAATAGGCATCGTAAGTCACAGGCGGCGGTGAAATCTCCATACAGTTGAGGGTACTGTGGATTTTCTAACAACTACTGATCAGCGATGCAGACCAGTTAAACTGTTGCTCGAAGCGCTAAGTGCAATACATAAATCATTGTTGATAATGGGGTTAATCACCATTGTTTTTCCCTAATACAGCATTTACGGTCGGATTTCCATCACCAGGAAATAGGGTCAGTGAAAATAGCATACCGGAACTCCGCAGGCCTGCCACTTGCTCCATCTAAATTACCCGCGGTGTCCACCATATCTCTCTATCTTCCCGGAAAAGATTTTTGTGGTCAGCATTAGTCAGAAGTGTAGCATAGGGGGGAGGGGAAGTCCGTCGCGGGAGGTGTGTGACAGGAGGCGGCATTTCTAACACTGTCGAGTGTTCGACACTGAATGTAAAGGACAAAATATCCACATAAACTGAAGGTTGAACTTTTATTGTTATTCTGTTTGATCAACAAAATATTTGGGCTATGCGTCACACCTGTGTAAACGATCTTCCTTGCAACCCTCTTACTTTAACCATATTTACCTCAGTGTCCCAATCGATTAGCCGTTTCCTCGGCTACTGATGTACACTTTAACCTGAGCCGATTGTGTGGCCTTCACGCGCCTATTTACCTTCATTCAAGGAGTCGCTCCGGGCCGCAAAAGTAGTTGCTACGCCACTGGCAATCGTAGTTCTGCTTAGTGAAAGATACACAAAGCTAACGAAAATTATTCGACCGGTTTCCAGCAACTTGGGAGATAGAGCAGAGATCCATTAGTTAACAGGACTACTATCGAAGCTACAAACAAAGGTCGCAGAGCTGTACATAGCATCGAAGTGTTTGGCCCAATGCTATTTAATGTCTGAACACAAGGTAGTCTGACACTAAACGTGAGCAAGACTCCCTGTGTGTGTGAAACGTCTACAAGCTCCTACCGAAGGGCTTGGCTATTGTCAAAGAAGGATCCACACCAGTTAAATTGCTTGACCGCGAAGGAAGAACATTCATTCCATCCAATGTCTCAGCATTATTAGTTTTAAACGCGATCGCTTTGTGTATGCTGTCAAGCGAAGACAGATGTTAGTGAACATAATCCGTCCGTGTTTAGTCTAGTTTTAGGGGCTTCGAAGGTTCCGCCCGTATGTCATTAGATTGGTTCATATAATAAAATGCTTTGTCATCTGGAAGCGTTCCGTTTGATTTATTTGATAAGTTTGCCATCAAATTAAGTAACCTGATGCAGCTGGGTGTAATCCTTATGGTCAACGAGCGGATCGAATGGGTTAGTCAATTCGCAATTGTTTCAAAATGACACTTTGATTTGCGTTTGTGCATAGATCTCAAGACATAGAACGTAGCTTGCTGTGAGAACGTTATGCACTAACAATGTTCAAGAATGTCCTGTAGCGTTTTTGGCCAAGGTAAAATAGTTCACCAAGTTCGAGCTCTCATCGGAATTCCTTCACGTGTTCCTACACGAAGAATCCAGTTGCCTAACGACGTTTGTCGAACACTTCGGGCGTTTGCGATGGATAAGTTTGCCAATCGTTTTGAAGGTTTCGAATTGACTTTTTCATAAATGTTTATTGCACGCTGTCCACGCTCGTGACGGAGAAACATGTGTAGCAGACGATTTGTTGATTGACTGCTTGTCAGACCAAGATTATGACACCAACCGGCACCACTTCCTACGCGTAAATGAACATAAAGCATAAGCGCACGCAAATTGTGCTCTGAAAACAAGGAGTAATTTTTCATGAGCACGTTTTGACACCCGAAGGAATAAAGATTTATCCCGGAAAAATGCAAGGCAGTGCAGGATGAGCCACAACTTTAGGATGTCGATGCTGCTAGTCAAGAGACATGGTAAATTATTTGAGCCGTTTTTGCCAAGTCGTTCTGAAATCATGGCGTGCATCCGGAGATTGACTCGTAATGGTGTTAGGTGGAATTGGGGTAAATGGCAGGAGGTCACTTTTGTAGTCATCTAGCAACTTGTTAAATGTGCACCAGTACTCGGTTACTGCGATCCAGTTCTGCCTTTAGAGTTGTAAGGTGACAGTACTTAGAGCGTGAATGGTAGCAGTTCTCATGTAGGATATTAAACGCTTGGATTTCCGCAGTCGAGCGCTCAGTTTTGCGAAAGGGCGCTTTTCACAGATCGAACAGGAGATGGTCACTGTCGTCTACGCGATGGGAATTTCAGCGATCACACATTTGGTAGGAAGCTCACCATATATACTGACCATTAACCGCTCATGTGAATAACTATACACTGCTGCACAGTGTGCCTCGACAACATCGACGATGTTTATCCACGTACAAAAGTACGACCTGGAGCTTGTATGCACCCCTGGGACACAGACTCTCATCGTGGATTATCTGTAGACACTTCATCTTCCGATAAGTGAACACCAGCAGGAGAAAATAAGGACAATAATCTTGGCGCAATTTGCAGAAGTAACAACAGACTACCTGAATAAGGCGCCGCATGGAGTAAGTGGTGACATGTGCTGCACTGTAAGATGTGATCATGAGAGGAGGATCCGATACAGCGGACAAACTCATTTTCCCTTTTACAACTTTTGTGATGAATTCGCTGTGTATGGCGGAGTACTGTTTCGAGGAAATCACGCTTGGACCCCGGCAAACAAATGTTGATACGTGCTCATCGGGCTCACGTAGGTGCTAACTGCAGCAAAACTGGAGCATGAGAACTGATGTTCTGGTCCGGAGTAAAGAGTCAAATACGAGATCGAGTGTTAACCTGGTCGGCCTGCCGGTCCTACAAATTCCGCCAAACCAGAGAGCAAAGGATGCTATTTGAGGTTCCAGATCTGTTATGGCAGAAAGTAGTGGCGGACTTATTCCGTGACAAGGGTAAGTACAATTTAACAAAGTGTACTGTTACAGCGACTACTTTTAGATCTATCTATTAACCGCTACCACCAAGCAAGCGGTGATTACTAAACTTAGATGTCAGTTCGACTGACATAGAATACAGAAAGAAAGGGTCTCCGACAATGACCCAAATGTTGAAATTGTCGCGTTTCAGACTTTTGCAAACTATGCAAACTTTGGCACTGACAAAACAACCCTGTCATAGCTAGTCAAACGGAAAATCAGATGCATCAGTCAAACAAGACCATAGGCTGTTGTTGAAGGCTAGTGCTACACAATAGGACCTGTATCTGCTGCGGCTAGAGATTTGCAATAAGCCAGCAACGAAAATAGGTCACATTTCAGTGCAGTGTCTGTAAACCAGTATGACAAGAACTCTCATGTCTGAGTCTGTGGCACTTTTACGCGTTGTTTTGCCTCCAGATGAACAATTGCAAATGAGTTTAAGAAAACGGATTGCAGATCAGAAACAGTAATATGACCAGGATAACCGGGCGCTACCCTAACTATCAGCCACGTCGTAGGTATGGGTATAACTAATTCCGAGTATCAACGAGCAATGAAAGAAAGGTGTACTGGATACATGACTAAGAAAAGAATTTTAGGAACTCGGCATTAGAGCTAATGAGAAAGAACTGAATAGAACTGAGATAACACGCACAACGTGAAGGTGAAGTTGAAGCAAGCCACCAAATTGCTTACTGTAAGCTCACAAGGACAAGGGCCGCGGAGACCAGGCGGAGCAGTGGAGCTTACGGAATATTCAGAGACCACGATCCATGGTCTGAAGTGAGGTAAATGCCTCAGATTTGACAGTTGTCCCGCATGCAGTTTCGCTATCATTTACCGATGGCGATGTGGTCAATTTGCGATTCCGGTTGGTCGGGTAATTTGAGTCTCCAGATGGCGTATTGAAGACAAATATTGATACTGTAAACAAGTAGACCATAACAGGTGTAGGGATGAAGTAGTAATCAGTGGTGTACGCCCTGCGTATACCAGATCCATGTTGATTTTTGTGTTCACGATCATCAACATCAAGTCTAGCGGTCAGCGACTTTTGGTAGTTGGCAGATACCACGATTCATGCACGGAGCTTTTCATGGACGTTAGGTGAGATGACAGCAAAATGTATCTTTGATTGGGCCAGAGCTGCAATCTGTGGAAGCAAACGCCGCTACGAGGAACAGAAAACGCTCGCTGGCTCCGTGGTCAGGCGATCATTCTGGGGTTTATATTTGAATCGCGCAGAACGTGAGGTTGCAAGGAGCCAGTCAAGAAAAGCAGTCTCAGCATATGTGTTAAACCCAATCCTCTAATAGGCACTATCAGAGACTTCGGCAGTTTAGTCTCCAGCTGGGAGCAGTGTAAAAGCAACATCGGAACCAACAATCGGTGAAACCAACCACAGAGTTGTGCTATTATCATGTAATTGAGTCACAGCGAGGCAGAAAATGTCAATGATTGTCTTCTGTCAAGGGCTGCATGCAATTCGATCCACATAAACTCCAGAACATTAAAAATGGCCAACTTGTATTGAGAATGGTATGCTAGACGACGCTTGTTAAAGTGAATAGGCATCGTGTCCTTTAGACAAAACTCTTAACATGTGCGGCGTGAACCCTAGCTGAAGAGGGCATGATGTAGTAAACAAAGAAACGGAGGGGAGCTTCTAAAACTGGAGGTATTGAAAAAGCTTGTACTTAAATATTCGGGCGATGGGGCTGTAGAGTTTAATATAGTAGATAAGGCGGCCAGCCCAATGACCGAAGTTAGCAATACCGGCGAACAAAGAGGTCGCGCAGCGAAACGTTGAAACATCGGTCTAAGATTTGGTGGCGTTGTACTTTCCGGTTAGCCAGGGCGAGGAAGAAGTTTGGCTTATGAGAGTTCATCCGAAGCCTTGAGCCAGTAAAACCTGAACAGCAAGGCAGCTGACGTTTAACGTACGTCGCAGACCCTTTTAACCCGGTTGTTTATATAAGGATAATACGGTTTTTGAGTAGAAACAAACTACGCAAGTTATTCAAGAAACGAAAACTTTGTAACACTGGCACACAAAATTTGCTTGGACAATTTAACTTGCCACCAGGCACGAAGGCGGTTGACATGGATCGGTTAATTCAAGTTCATCGTATTCAGTAAGCGTGGAAGCCGGTGGACATAGAGCTAGTCTATCCGCCTTCAGTTATTTTCTTACTTCTGGTTACGAAACTAAGCGGTCAGTGCTCCTATATCCAAAGGCATTATTTTTGGCACAACACCGTACAAGATTTTGGGATTTGATGTGTAGCCAGTTAGCCAGCTGAGAATTTAGCACACTGTGAGATACTTCCGCCGATGGAACGCAACTGCCTATTCACAAAGCTTGCAGATAGACGAGACTATTTGTACAGTTATACCACAGAGAATGAGTCCGGCAGAGTACAGCTTCGTTTTAATTCCTGGCAACACAGTGAGTCTGCTTTGCGAATCCGTCGACGAAATTTATCGCTTACAATGTGAAAGGTCATTGCACATCACAAATGCCCCTAAAGCAGCAGTAACCAAGAACGGGCATAGCTTCTTAATAATAGATCAGGACTACCAATAACTAGGCCATTAGATGATTCACGTATGAGAGTGAGCATACGAGATTTGCAGTTAAATCTCGTCTGAAATCCTCCTACTTATCAGTAAGGTACAGTATCAGAATCAAGCGGCAGCGCGATAAAATTTTCCGAATACCATCTCAGTGGTTGATCTTAGCTAGGTTTACCTGTTAGTAAACCGCCTTTCGATTTAACTTTGAGAACCTCAATTCAAACAGATAAGTTAATTGCAACTCCAGCTCTGAATTTCCGACGCTCAACTAGAACGTCATTCTAACACGGCAAAACGCAAGTGGCAACTTACCTCTTCTCCGGTTGTCTGTCACATGGAGCATGTTGTTCTGAGTCATTTCATTAGACACAGTCTAGACGGCAGAAAGCGGTTCATGACACCTAAGTTCGATTATCCCATCAGGTGAACGAAGACACTGGATTCCGTTCAAGGTAACAGGCCATAGACCGGAGATAGTTCGAGGTTAACCAGGCGTCTCTAAACCACACACCGTTGTTCAGCTTGAACGTGAACGATGCCTCATTCTTAAGCACCACAGGATTAAATGAACTGCTTTGTAGGGCGTTTCTCCACTCCCTAGTTACACGGATTTACGGTCGTGTTGCAGCCATGGATGCCGGATTCGACATGGGGGCGAACATACACACTGAGCGTTTGTCGAAATATGGTGCTGTTTATTTGTCCAAATACCCATCGCAACAACCCTACATGCTGGTTTCCAGTCTTTGAGGACTTTTCGGATTGCCTGGAGCAACCGAAGTCATCTTGAACCAGGACACCCAAGTCACTTTCGATAGCTGCTTGTTGCAGTATAATCTTTCCGAGCACGTATGAGTAGCTGCTCTGAGGTCGGATGGAAAGTACCCTGCATTCACTTACGTTGAAATGCAGTAACTTTTCGGTTGACCATTGATACACCGTATCTAGGTCACTCTGAAGCGGATGCTGGTCAGCGTTCGCCTAGATCCTGCGCCAAATCTTGATATCGTCCGCAAACATTAAGAAAATTGAAATGATTCCCTTCGCAAGGTCATTAATAAACACCAAAAACAAACGTGGACTTAGAACTGAGCCTTGCGGTAAACCACACTCGACTTGTATGGCGTCCGAAAAAGAGATCCGAACTCTGACCACTAATTGCCGTTGAAGTAGAAAGTTGGCAATCCAGCTTAAAAGAAGGTCGCCGATACCGTAAGGCTGGTGCATGGTCTAGACGATCGAAAGCCTTGGAAAAATCCAGGTAGATCACTTCAACTCCTTCTACAGCGTCAGCTGACTCGGCCCCACTACTGTGTGGAATTAGTAAATTGGTAATGCATGACCGCTGTCGGCCGAAACCGTGCTGCTCACGCGTGATGCTGTTACAGTTTTCCAGCTAGCACACCAATGCATCGGCAACTATGGATTCCATGACCTTGGAGAGTATAGGAAGAAGGGATATTGGGCGGTATTTAGAGGGATCAGTTCTGCTTTCACCTTTGTGAATCGGGATTATTATTCCAAGTTTCCACTTGGCAGGAACTTGATTCTGATTTAAGCAGTGCAGAAACCACTTAAGCAAAGTTCCTGCTAGATGACGTGCTGCGGCTTCCAGTGCCTCTGGACGAATGGTGTCGACACCCGACGAGCTGCGTTTGCGTAGAGACGTCAACTTTTGCAATACAGCCTCCGTGGTAAAAGTGATGTGGATCAGTCCTGGCGGAGAGACGACAAAGTTTGGAAGATCGCTTGGTGGCAGAACCCTCTGAAACGTGAGAGCAGATTGCATCCGCAACGCGTGTTCGGCTTCCACAGTCGTTCTAGTTGGGCCATCAGCCGTCCTTAGTAGAGGAAATCTTTGTCCCACCTTTCGTAGGCTATTGATGTGCTTGTGCAACAGTTTGTGGTTAGCACTGAAGGTGTTTGCGATCTTTTGCTGATAGGCGTCTTTGTCTTCTCTTAGCAGTTATGTGCAGTGTTTACGTTGGGCTACGTAGTTTTCCCAATTTTCTGGTGCTGGAGCTTCTCTGCACACTCGCCATGTTGCGCTGCGTCCTGTCATCCATTTTGAGTGATGCTTTTAACGAAAAAACGGATGTACACTTATTGCAAACTTTTATTTCTGAAGCCTCTGCAATCAGCTGACTGAATTTGTTGACGAACTCGAGCCAGGCAACTTCCGGGGGTTCTTCGGCAAGGAACAACTAAGTTGTAGCCCTGACGAGCTGGGCTTATCGATCGTAGCTTGTGATAGCTTGCACAGTCTCATCGTTCTCACTCCGATATTCCGCACAGCAGACGAAGTTGAAACAGATCACTGCGACTCAACGGGCCATTTAAAACCAACACATCAATCATTTGCTCCTCCTTGGTACGAACAAGATCCAGCACAGATAGTCTGTGACCTAGGCTGAACCGAGTGGGCAAAGTTATGTGATTTTAAAGAGGTACGGTGGTTACGAGACCCTATAGCTCGGCTTTGAATTGTTCTCCGATCATGGCGGCAGTCTCTACACTATGTAGGTTGAAATCACCCATGATAAGTATGTGAGTGTACTTTCGCTGTAAAGTCCATCTTAAGGCAGCCGCTAGGTGACAATCGGTTTCGGGTGTGGAGTTAGAGAGGCGGTACACCAAGACATAAAGGCAAGCGTCCCTGCCGTTTAACTGCAAGCGGCATCAAAGAGATTCGGGGAACCGCGAGTCTGAATCCACCAGGGGCAGCGCACTGTAAGTCGCTTCTGTAATACAGGATTACCCCTCCTCCTTTTGTGAGCCTATCGTTCCGAATCAGCGACATGCCCGGTAGCAAAACTTCAGCGTCTGTCATTACCGTGTGCAACCAAGTCTCGGTGATATCAATGACATCATATGACCTGGAAGCTTGACGATCTTTCAGCTCGGCCAGTTTAGTAAACATACCCTGAGCATTCGTATATAAGCAGGCCAGTTTCTCGGTCTCTAAATGCCCATAAAGAGTTGAAGGGTTCACTTGTGAGAGGATGCCGACCAATGGGAGCTCGGCAGTTATTCGTTGTGGCTGGGATAATGATAATATTAAATAATATTGAATGGACTTACTCTGTCTCCTTTGACCCCTTTTTGGCTGATATCTTTAAAGTTAAGATTGACCGGACTCCCGTGCTGCTAATTAGCTCAAACAAAATGTCGGCATTTGTGATAGTAGCTAGGTCGGAAATAGTGGCGTGAGGGACTTCCGCTGGAGCCTTTGGCCGATTTCGCCAAACTTCTTTATGTAGGGGCCTTTTGTCAATTGAAATCCTTAGTATTTTAAGGTATTATTCACTGCTGTCCGTGAACTATTTTTGTGGAGCTCTTGTGCCGTCAATGAGTCACTAAATTGCAAGAGTACGGGCCAGCTTTTCGCTGGACATTCTTACAGCGCTTTGTACATCTGCACTGAGCATCTAAAAGGTTAGCTGCTTGGAGCAGGAATTTTTACACTGTCTACCGGGATTTTAGACGACAAATTTGAACCAATGCATTTTTAGGGCATCGTAGTCTACTAAACGCTTCCGCCGCAACAGCATCAACGAAGATAGAGGCGAGTTTTAAATAATCTCTGTTTGGGCTTGCAGTCGTCTGCATTTGAATAGTCAGAGGTTCAGGCAATTTGGGTGTTGTCGTCAAGTGATCACAAGATGCCAGTTTTATGTTGAGCCCTTCCAGCTCCTCTTGGATACATTTGAAATTAGAGAGTGCATCCTTCGGTGTATTAACCGACTTACCGGGGCGATTTCTCAGTCCAGGTGGCTTAGTGGATTTTGGCAACCTTAAGGATTTATGGGCAACTGATGTTATTTGGGAGACCGTATAAGAGCATGTGCGTCTATCCGGCATTATAGGTGACGGCTATGGAAACAGGACGGTGATAGGAAAAGGTTACAGACCCACTCTACAGTGCCAAAGTTAAAACAAAAGAAGTACAGAATACAGAACGCAGACTTACGGTTATGAGTTAATTAGATGTTTAAATAATTAGTTGTATCAGCAGAACTCTAGGCTGAGTCGTCTCAACCTGAGCGAACGCAACGCGTCTGAACTAATCATTATCTCCTAAAGACCAGAGACACTTTGTAAAAAATGCCTTCCTATTTGAACTTGACCACACTAAGATACTGTTATTTTGTTGAAATATCATTGCAGCAGGAAGTTTTATTTGCTGTTGACCAGTGTTATGTATGGTAGATCTGCGCTTTAAAAGACCAGTTTAGGTTTTTGTACCGGCTACCGAGGTACTGTTTTACATCCTCAATTTGTTTGGTGTGATAGGTCAGCTTCAGTGTTCGGGCTGACTTGTAGTGTGGAAATATGAATGGGAAGTTCTTCAATTTGCGGTAGGCCGTAAACATCTTTTTGAACTTAGTAGCCATTTCGTATGAAACCGACTTTCCATTATCTAGGAAAGTAGCTGTTGTTGTTATGAGTCCGTGTGCCGTGACAGAGGCTACTATTTTTATGAAGAGCATCTATGAGGAAGAAGAATTCCGACTGAGCTGACAACAGCAAACTAACTTTGTCCCAGTCAAATGACTTACAGTGTATTGAGTGCATCTGGGATTGAGAGCAATAGTGGGAGTCTGACGCGTTCGTTGGATTAAAGTGAGACCACTCTGTGTTCACTACCATCGAAGTGTTCCACAATATCAGAGGCATATGGCATCCGGTCAGTGATAACATATCACATTCAGCAGGAGTGTAACATGTTGCGTCCATCAGTAGTTAGGTAAAGATGAAATCATATTTACTTGCCTGTTAGGTACATGACTTGAAGTCCATGAGAATTCCGAGATTTTGAAATCAACATCTATCATTTTATACCTGGCCGACTGAAATGCTACATAAGGGATCCATTTTTGTAATGCGTTTGTCTTTGCAAAATTGCAATTTACTTGCGCGTATAACTGTGCTGTGTCACGTACTTTTTCACATTTTAAGTACCGAATTATTAAAGGAGCATGTTGAACGTCTTCGCGAAATCCAAAATCATTTCGTTCATGTTCTGTGTAAGAATTACCGAAACCAGATGCGATAAGGAAAGTGGAGCAGAATCTCAATCCACCATGTAATGTGAACGATTCTGTTGCGAAGAGCTCCAAGTGTTTGACTCAACAAGCTAGCCCTAATCGCTTTCAGGTTTCGGCTAAGCTTTCTTGCGCATCTTGTGCAAACTCACCCAAACAAAGTTCCGCCGTTCAAGCAGCCCAAACTTACCTGAGCAGAATATTTTACCTTTGTTATATCCTACGCGGTCTGATGTCTTAATGTTTGAAAGCCTGTCTATTGAAGATTCGTAGAAAGCACCAACAAATGGCTTGTTCCACCGGAGCAAATGAATGAATGGTCAAACCACAAAAGGCCGGAGCGAACTTATCATTTGCAA
>CALYDF020004857.1:0-14967 GCA_944474145.2 Dicrocoelium dendriticum | reverse complement strand
CTGACCACGGACGCCGCGGAATTTTCTGCTACCACGCGCTGGATCCTGCTTTTTCTCTGGAATTACTGTATTTTACGTGTGTTGCTGTGTTAGTTGTGCACCAAACTTTTTAGTTTCGTGTGTTCATCAATCCGCGAAAGTTTCGTGGAATTCCGCTTGATATCTTCGGAGATCTCAGTGATTTACGGCTGTGCCCGTCATTTTGGAATTTGTGATCGACATCTTGCTTGTCCTCGTGCGTGAAAAAATACAACAACTATGCCAAAATCATGCAACGACGTATCTGCTCTTCAGCTAATTGCGGCAAAGCCCTTAAAATGGGTATGACGTGCCGAAACTGCAGTGGCTCGTTCCACCCGAGCTGTATAGGAAAGTCCGCCCAAGAAGCAAGGCAAATAAACAAAGCAGCTGACGCATTTTGGTTTTGTCCAACTTGCCAGTTAACTCCAGTGGTCGGTTGTCTAAGTGCACTCATGGAAAGGTGCGATACTTTGAATGCGACAATCGCTTATTTGTTGAACGCCAGGCTTGCATCACCGGCCGCGAATATGGCCATGATTGTACCACAGTCGGTCAAAGAAAGCTCCACCTCGAGGCCGAAAAAAGGGCTAGACGCTCAAGCCGCGCTGCAGCCTCAGTTTCTCCAAATTCCCTGCCTCACTCAACTCCCAAAAGCGGACGAACATCCAGAGTACTGATGTCCACACCTTTGAGTCATACGCCCCACCTCCATTCAACAGCAACCGCGGAAGCTCCGGGGCAAACCTCTTCCGCCGTAGAGAAAATTCGGGCGTCGTACGCCTCAGTCGCCTCCATGCATACACCGGCTAAATTACCTCCGACTCCGGTGGCCTCACCAAGCAACAGTAAGTTGACCAGACTCCAACAACCAAACAATCCGTTTAACACCGTGTCTGTAAGTCATGGCAAATCTGCATCCAACGCAAGGAACCAAGGCGCGTTAACCGTTGTGTGTACAAATGTTCCTGAATCACAGGTGAGTACGATAAAGGGGAAGCTGTTGGAAGATCATAATCAGTGGAAGTCTATATGTACTGTGATTGGCATTTCGGTTGAACCTGCAATGCTGAGACGAGTCACACGTCATCCAAATTCAGCGCACTACGGTGAACCCCGACTTCTCCGGGTGACACTAAACTCCACCAAGGACACAGAGGCAGCCCTACTATCGTCCAACAGGCTTCGTCATTCATCACTCGAGGCGCGCATACTTCCTGATATCCCCTGGATCGAACATCCGAAAAAGATGAGCAACCGTGAGGAACTACGTAAGGCCGAGGCGAAACGGACGATAATTGTGTACGGGGTTCCTGAGCTCCAAAATTCAACCTCTGATGCATCGGATGCACATGACCGGGAGCAATGGAGTTACATCCGCCACGAAATTTCCCTCAATAATATCATCGCTAAGCGGTTGACCAGGATTCCATTTTCACCCAACTACAAAGGGAACGGTCCCAGACTTATGAAGGTGGTGCTTCAATCTGAGTTTATGTTACCGCTCGCCTTGGAAAACTGGTCCAAATTCCGCATGAAGCTGCCAGCGGAAATTCGATTAAAGGCACCAGGTTCGCTGCCACGGATTACCAACGACTCACGGGGAGCGATCAAATTGTTGAACCATCCACTCATGCAATTTGTGAAGGTATAGATTTATCGACCACCACAATATCCCACGAAACACGGCTGAACACGGGGGACCAGCAGGGCCCGGAAGGCCGCGATCAGTCGTCTAACCGAAAGCAAACTCAAAGGCAAACGTCACCACACAAAAGCAGTTAATGGCCGACCCGTTAACGGTCGGCACAAAATCCATTCCTACCAAAACCTGTGCTAGCTCACTCTTGGTTACAAAAGCACTATCCTGCATGTATACTAATGCACAAGGCCTCATAATTAAGTTGGTAGAACTCCGTCACCGTTTGGCTTCGGAGCCTCGAGACATCATAATGATCGCCGAAACCTGGCTGAGCGGTGAAATCACAGACGCTGAGATTGCCATACCGGGTATGTCACTTCTCCGGAACGACAGAACGGGCATGGGCGGTGGCGTGCTCATTTATTTCCGAACGAACCTTCGTTATGAGCTCATAGACGATCCCCAGACTTGTGTCACCGACGTCCTTTGGTGCAAACTGTAGTTGGAACACAACGACGTATGCCTTCTCTCTGTGGTTTACCGACCACCGAAATCCACTCCGGAAAGGGACAACAGACTTATCTCCGCTTTTCGCTCCGTGCTTAAACAGAAGTACAGCCACATCCTCGTTGCAGGAGATTTCAACCCCCATGACTTGGAAAATCCAGAATCCGAGACAAAAGTGTTCAAGGCATATTTGCAAGAGCTACTCTCTAACACCTTCTTGTATAACCACGTCACCGTTCCAACCAGGTTCAGAGCAGGAAACAACCCATCGATATTAGATCTAGTGCTCACTAACGAAGAGCTCATGGTCGATGGACTAAAGGTGTGCAGTCCTTTGGGCCGTAGCGATCACGTGAATTTGCAGTTCGATTACATCTGCTGCGCCGAATATCCAGCTGCGGAGCTCGAAACGAGGCAACCTGTTACTCATTACCACGTTCTGTCTGCTCTAGTTGAGAATACCAGTTGGACGTTTCTAGCTAACTGCACCCCAGAACTAGCCTGGGAGACATTTGCGAACACCATCACGTCATTAGTCACAGAAGCCTCAACACCAAAATTTTCCCAACATCCCCGCACAGCGAAATCATTCTTGCGAAGCCGGACGCGAAAATGCATGACTCTAAGGGATCGGGCATGGCGCATGTATAAAAGCAAACCCAGCGCAGAAAACTGGACGGAATACGTTTCGCATCGCAACTACTGTGTGCTTTTGGTTCGCGAAGACAAGAGAACGTATCAGCCGGAGCTAGCCAAACGATTCTGTTCGAACAAAAAGCTTCTTTACATGCATGTGTATGGACTTCGCAAGGTGCAACGGGGAATCCCACCACTTAATACGACCAATGGGTATACACATACTGCGAAGGAGGCGGCCAACGCATTACGGGCCCAGTACTCTCCAATCTTCCAAGGTGTACAAGCCTCGACGTATATTCCGCCACTAGTTACCCCACCGTCCGTTTTATCCAACGTCACGTTCACTACAGAAATGGTGCTGCAAAAGCTGCTATCCTTGCGTCCACACAGCTCTCCATGGGCCGATAACATTCATCCGAAAACATTACAGGTAGCTGCCATCCACTTGGCCGAATCACTAGCTGCATTTTTTAAGCGCTATTTCTATGAGAACATCGTACCTTCGAGGTGGAAACAAGGTGTATTAACGCCCACATACAAAGCAGGAAGTCGATCGGTTCCTGCCAATTATCGCCCCGTAACGCTTCTGCCTGTGATCGCCAAAGTCATGGAAGCGGTGATAGCAGATGCGTTAATGGGATACTTGGAAAACTACGGCATAATTGCGCCAGAACAGCATGGGTTTCGTCAACATCGTTCATGTACGACGAATCTGCTGATAGCTCGTGACAACTGGACCGAGACTGTCGATGAGGGAACAGGAGTCGATGTTGCATTCTTGGACTTTTCGAAAGCCTTCGATAGCTTGGACCATCGAATCCTGCTCATTAAACTCCAACAGTACGGTATCGGAGACCCGTTGTTAGGATGGATCGGTAACTTTCTCTCTGAACGGCAGTTAGAAGTTAGAGTTCGATCATCCTTTTCCGATCCGATTCGAGTGGGATGCGGCGTACCGCAGGGTTCGGTACTTGGGCCTCGTTTGTTTCTGCTTTTCATTAACGATCCAGTAAGAGGTATTACGTCGAAATTCTTTCTCTTCGCGGACGACCTCAAGGTTTGGTGGGTGATAAAACGATCGGACTACCATGAAGTCCTACAGCGTGACTTGAATGAGGCCTGGAATTGGTCGGTGAGAAACGCCCTGCCGTTTAATGTGAACAAATGTCGCGTTGTTCATATCCGCCATCGACAAGTCCACGTCTACAAGCTTGGGGCACACGATCTGAAGACCACCACTCAGGAACGCGACTTGGGTGCGCTGGTACAGGAAGACCTCGGGTGTTCCAAACAGTCAGATTCCGCTACTAAAAGGGGCAACCAACACGTTGGACTCCTGCGAAGAGCATTCGGAATTTTGGATCCATCCATCTTCTCTTTGATGCTGAATGCCTACGTGCGTCCTCACGTCGAATATGCAATCCAGGCCTGGCAACCCTGGCTAAAACGTGACCTTGCAGCGCTTGAGACCCCACAGCGTCGAGCAACGAAAATCGTCAAGGGCTTGCGCCACACTCCTTACCAGGAATGACTGGAGATACTCGGAGTGTTCAGCGGACGGTACCGGCGACTTCGTGGAGACCTCATACTAGTGTACCAGATATTGAGCGATCCCAGTGACGTATGCCGCCACCTCTTGAAGCTCAGCCCGAACACTAACCTTCGCGGTAACAGTTTAAAGCTGAGCCAACAGTACAGTCGTCTAGACTGTCGGAGAACCTATTTCTCCCTCCGGGTCTGCGGACCCTGGAACGCCCTTCCAAACTCAGTAGTTTGTGCCCCCACATTAGATACGTTTAAAAAACGATTGGACGTCGCACTGAGCGCCCTGCGCTTTGTTTTATGAACGAAAACGCTTGTATATATTTAGGCTGACCAGCCTTTTTGGATTTATACCCCAAATTCACGGTCGTAAATCTATGCGAACCGGTGAGTACTCCATTTTTATTTGCTACCATCACCAACGATAACAATTTCTTAGCCAGTTTTGCGTCGTACCACTTTATCCCCCTAAAACTGTTATACTTCTACCTTTTATCTCACTGACTCTCCTTACTTCAACCACTTATGTGGTTTGCCAATCTGTTAGTATTTCTATTACCAACCTGCGGGACTCGTTAAGTGTATGCTTTTTTACCCGTCATATACCATTGTTCCATTGTTCCATTAATTCGCAATAATTTTGTGGGTTTGCTTTGTACTTATATAAGAAATCACGGTGAGGCTCATTGGTTTAGGTCGTTGGACAATTTACCTTTGCAGTGTGATAGCTCTTAAAGCTGGTATATTCGAGCACACAACATTCAAGGCATTATTTTTAGATTCCTTTTTCGTTGAGTTGTAAGGTTGGGGGATCGTTGGTCCTGACTTGCTGCCAAGTAATTATTACTTATAGTTCGCCCCCGTATTCAACTTAGCGGTGTTTGTAACAGAAGTGAATGAAAGGGTGGCTTCTCGGGTGAGCTTAGCAGCCATCGAGGCATTTGTGTGTGATGTTCTAGGGAAATTTTGGCTCAACAATTAACCACTTAGCTGAACGTGTTGACGGTTGATATTCGGTTGCTTTGTCCTTAGTAAATACAGGTGTCATCACGGCTGGTGGAATTCGATTGCTAAAATGTTTTGATTGGGGCCTGATTTAAGTTGTTACAGGCATTGTTCGACTCTCAGTATTGCTGCCAATTTTTGCCTGGCGTTATGCCACTGATGGGAAAGACAACGGTGATCGGGACTTAGCTGATCGTGGTACAGAACCAAAAACTTGTGCATCATTTCTTTGGTTAAATGTCCCTAGGTTCAACTGGTTTAGACTTTCTTCCAATTAGATGATCTCAGTGCGCATTGGCTGCTGCTACCAACCGGTTGCATTTCTGGACTAGGACAAGCATACAGTTGGCAAATGGATAATCGAAGAGCTACCGTAGAACTAAAGGACATATTGTGAGCTATTCAACTTTTGCATTCGACGTTGGGGTAAGCTGGTACACTTCGGCGGGTACCAATTGAAACAATGTGAGCAAGCTAAGACTAGTTTGGCTAATCGATTAGCTACTCCTGACCCGTAAACACATCTTGGAGCCCTTTTGGATGTGGATCTACCCAGCGTTTGCCATTCAGCATACTGTCGGTACCTGGACAGTGGAACTTGAGGACGATAAACAACTGCTACATGGCAAGTATCGTTACGTCTCATTCACAGACTGCACCATCGTCAGTCTCTGCTCGTGGTTTCCGGATCTTCCACCGGTTAGCACTGTAGATCCCTACAGTAGTATAACAATACCTCCACCCTTGCTAGGGCAGTAGTTTCGGAGAAGGGACATACGGTGTATCACGACTACGGCGTCGGTAAGTTATTGGTGCAACCACGTTTCCATAACGAACATGAGGTCACAGCCGTATTATTTTCCACGTAGCCGCAATTCGGCAAGCTCGCTCAGTAGATCTTGTGCCTTGATACACATGCAGGAAAGTTGCTGTGTTCTTAACGATACATCGGAAATGCATGTGCTGAAAATAATATTGTGCCGACCGACGAAAAGTCGGCCACGAATAGTTATTTGGGTGGCGCGAGGACGAACTCATCATGGATTCCACTGGTACTTTTTTACTTCTATCTTTGTACTCAATGTATGTGGTGTGTTTGGATAGTTGATTCGAGTTATTCAAACTGTTGTCGGGAAGTGGTCCGGCTAATTGGCTGCCCTCGTGTGTTTCCGTAGTGGGAGTTACTTTAACCTGGAGCACGGAAGGAAGGCTGCTGCGACCTGCATACCAGAACTCGAGCACCCGTTGAAGTTGGTCTAGATTGAAGGATCACTTTCATAATTCGCGGGCCATATCCTTTGTAGTTTGGCGAGCTGTTTACACACAGCCATCCGAAATTACACAAAGCATCGGAACTCCTTAGCTTGTCTTCAGAACCTCTGTAGCCAAACGTAGCTATAGTTTTCCCTTAGCATGAAAAGAAACAAGTCCGAATTTAGCCATCCCTAAACCAATATGCTGAAAAGTACTCTTGGGCCACTGTGCTCCCCATGGAGCAGGCGAGTTGAGGCGAACCACTCGAATTTTCGGCCGTGGTTTAGCAACCACTGAGTTGCATCTCCGGGATATTAAATCTCTGGAGCATAACGTCAGCAAGCGAATGTCTGTGCTACAACGCTTGCAACGTAGGCCTCCTGGGACGACAGGCCGCCAGATTCATAACTAGAGCCGTTGTTCAGCCAGGTTCTCTGTGCATTTCTTGAGGACATCACAGGTGAGTTGAAGTCCAGCAATCATCATGCACGCTGGTAGGTTGACAATTGGGGTGAGGCAGTCCAACTATTGAGTAAAAATGACCACAACTGCGCTCATTGAACGGGTTCCAAACTCTGGAGTTCATAACGCCCATCTTGACTTCTTGCCAGTTCAATCCATACTTCAATTCCTCTTTACCGAATCTGTAAGGTAGGGAAGTAACGAGCCTTGCTGCTAACTTACGGAACCAGCGCTAGCGCATCTGCAGGAATGTATAACTACTAGGTTAAAGGAGGACAGTTTAACAGCAGAACATACGGTACAACATACTTAACGAATACTGGGCGACACAGAAGTCGGCAGTAATGCAGGCGAGGAGATGGCGAGCAGAAGTTGGGGTGACCTCCATCTGTGCACAGCTATCCAAATAACAGCATTCCGGTCAGCGCAAACGGAAAATTTGGATTCCATAAATATATGGTAAACTAATAAGTTCGGGAGAAATTCAGGTTGCACCACATGCGAAAGTGGTCTTCACTGGGCTGCCGTAATCCAGTCTCAAGACTACAAGCACAGAATGTAGCTGCTGTCTGCGCCACGAAGGACCAGGTCCAATTCACGACTAGCTAATTGTCAGAGAATGGGTGCATGTTACAAATTCACCCATACAGGCTGAATTTACACATGACAGTGACTGGACCGTGGTCATAAGCTTTATTGGTAGTCAAGTGAAATTCACAGTCTACGTGCGACCGTTAGCGAATCAGCATACACACTACTCATGAGTAGGCTGTTTAGCGTAGGAACACGCCAGGCAACGTACCGCTACACGAACGGGCCTCCGATGGAATCATCGAACAATGGTGCATTACGAATAAAAAATCAATGCTCAACAAGTCCCGTGGGGTGGAATTAATTGCACAACTAATAGTTCGTGATACAGTAAAGAGCGTTTTGGTGAACTCACCACAGACTCATGTAGTAGAGCGGAGGTGTTTGCGTATTAAATGTATAAATCCATTATTCCATTGGTTGCTAGTTTGGTAACACACCATTTGATTTCGTTATGTAGCCACCTAGCTAACACAGGTTATAAATTGAAATGTATCTGAGCCAACGCTTTGTGAAGTCGTTTTTTAAGTATCTCTAAGTTGGGGGTAGGATAAAATAATTGGGGAGACCGTTCCAAGGCTGACACATGGGGAGGAAAAAGAAATTTCTACGGAATATAAGCAGGTTATACTGTATTGTCAGTTTCAGAGGATGAGCTCTTAGGTTAGTGTTGTGGTTCAATTGCAGCAGCGGGCGGTTAATGCGGTTTCAGTTCTTCGGAATCTGGTAGACCATTATGTGAGCCCCTCGCAATAGCCTAAATCGACTGCTGTACATTCTTAGAGATTTCAGTCCAACATAATAGGGCAGATGAAAGAGGACCCTGAAGTTCTTGGTGGCCTTCGTTGTAGAGTCTCGAGGGCAATGAGATCCTGTTTCTACCACGGCTGATCCCACCTGGATATCATATTCTACGTGCGGTCATACGTAGGCATTAAGCATTTGTGGGAAGATTGAGAGGTCAAATCAACCGAATGCTCTGCGAAGAAGGCTAAAGTGTTGATTAACGATTCTCGTCACCTACTATGCTTGTTTGGACCTTCCGAGATCTTCTTGTACCAGTAAAACCAGGTCACACTCCTAAAACGCCTTGTGCAAAGTGTGGTCTCCAAACTTGTAAACACTCACCGGCTGCTGACTCGGATGGATCATCTTGCACTCAGCTGTGTTCAAATAAAGCAGATTCCTCGATGACCAAACATAAATGCAATCGATGTCATGTTGGAGTAAATGGTGATATTCATTGTTATCAATCGCCTGCTATATCTTAGCATCATCGGTGAAAAGTAAAAAGTTGAGGAGATAAGTCTTGCCACGTCGTTGAAAAACACCAGGAATAAGCGCAGTCCTAGCACTGAGCCTTGTGGGACATCACATTTCACCTCCATCGTGTTAAAGAGGGATTCCATAACAAGCTCTTGAAGCTTTCTTTGATGAAGAAACTTGCCATTCCATCCAAGAACCGGATCTCTGATTCCGTAACTCTGTAGCCGGTGGAGTAGAGTACGGTAATGCAGGCGGTCAAAGCTTTGGAGAAGTCCAGATAGATGACGTCAACTCCGACCTCATCATCAGCCACTTCCGTCTAACTACCTCGTGCAATCAGCAGGTTTGTGTGCATGACCGGTGTTGACTGAAGCCATAATCTTTCGGTGCCAAGATGTTGCATTTTTCCAGGTAGTCCATTAAAGCCTCAGCGACGACTGCTTCCATCACCTTCGCAAGCACAGGGAGGAGAGTCACTGGACGATAGTTTGCAGGATCTGAACGGTCACCGCCTTTAAAAATAGGGATGATAATGCCACATTTTCCCATAGGGGGGAATTGTTGTTCATCAAAACACGTTTAGAAGAACTGTGACGGTGGTTCAGCGGGCTTAGTGACGGCAGCCTTTAATGTTTTCGGGCGGATGTTGTCGGATCCCAGACAGCTATGGTCGCGCAATGAAACTTCCTTGGTACAAATGATGGGTTGAAAATTACATGTGTTAACAATGGACTCGGTAATGTGCTTTATATTATGGGACAAGTAGATGCTGTGAGTTCGAAAATTGTGGTGTATTGTAGCTGCAGGTTAGTGGCTGCTTCTTCGGCGCTTTGTACTCTGTCACCAGTTGTGATAATTGGAGGGATGCCATGCTTCAGCTTACAAAGACTGTTGACATGCCTCTACAGCAATTTGCTGTTTGCCAGAAACGTTTTGGCTAGGAACTGTTGATAGGTTACTTTGTCCTCACAGAAAAATGCAGAGCAATGGTAGAAATGGCTCAGGAAATTGTCCCTAATCTCAGAGCCGGGGTTAACCTTGCAGGCACGCCATGTTGCATCCCTTATCGCCAGGCATTTTCGAGTCCTGCTCCTTAGGATTGCAGACATTTTTGTGGGGCTAAGAGACCTCATCTCTGCTACTCTGTTGACAATGTCGCTGAGTCTTTCAACGAACTCTTGCCAAGCATTTTCAAAGGGACTGCTCTTTGGTAATTCCCAAACGGATGCGTCGACGTGTTCTTTCAATACGTGGTAGCATGTGATCATATGAGTTAGTCTCGAGTATTCAGATGGATACTTTGCATAACAGACCTAGTTGAACCTTATTACTACATGGGCACTGAGACTTAAATAACTATCCATAAGTTACTTGTCAACCTTGAGCTCTTCATTAGTGAGCAAAAGGTCCACTATGGACGGTTTGTTTGTTGTCCTGAATCTAGTGGGAGTGGTGACATAAATGTACAAAGGAATATTAGCCAAGGGTTCATTTGAGTCTGCTTTAAACTGCTCAGTGGGCGATGCCGGAACCTCCAAATCTTGTAGATTGAAGTCCCTGGAGATGCGAAAGTGGCTGTACCGAGTGCGTGTTACTCTGTTCAGGCCACGTATTAAGCGGGAATCTGTTTCTGCAGTGGACATAAGGGGCGGTAAAGGACAACTAGGAGACATTCGTTGTTGTGTCTTGGTTGGAGACGGCATCAGAGTGGTCGCTAACGTGTGTTTCCAGCTCATCAACTATTGCACATTGCAGGTCGCTGTGGTAGTAGGACCTTACCTCCTCTGCTGGGGTGGTCGTTCCGGATGAGTGACATTCCGGCTATCTCAATCTCAGCATCAGTCACCACTTGTTGTAACTAATTTTCGGTAATAGCAATTAGGTCCCAAGCATTCGCAACCTGACGTAGTCGAAGTTCCATAAGTTTACTGAGGAGCCCTTGGGTATTAGTATACATACATGAGAGTTTCTCAGATTTAAGCAATTCATACGTGTAATTCATACGTGAACTTTCGCCGACCAGTAGGTGGCTGGCGACTTATCGTTTTTCGGTGTGTAGTTGGCGAAGGGTTTAACGCCTTATTCATCATCCGCGTAGTTAGACTCGTGTCTAATCTTCGACGTACAGTGTAAGGTGTCTGGTCACTATCATATTCTACAGGTTGTATGGGCTCATTAGACACATTGCTGGTGCATTGTGCTTTTATAGGTCCCATCGTGTTTGGTTCGTTCATTGACGTATAGTCTCTATATGGTATGTCGCGGACTGTCTTCAGCCGAAGCTCAGATGGCAGTCTGCAAAGAAAGCTCTACCAGCTTTTTAGCAGTCGTGCTACCATATATTTTGACTATAGGACCACCTACAACATTCTCGTGCCAAATTGTTTGTAGTTCGGCGAGGTACGCAGCCATAACACCGATTTCGCTATTAAGGCATCCAAGCAGAGTGTTTCACCAATGTATCACAATTGTTCTTTCTCATGGGTTGATATTCATTCTTCTCGCATACTTCAGTTTTAGCAACGACCTTAACAAGAATGGTGAAGTTTTCTTCCTGTAGTCATTTAAGGTGAGATTGCTTCGAGAACGCCCTCCTCATGGGATGTCTGGAAGGACACAGATGGAGCGGTGTTCATTTCTGACTCTACCTGTCGACAGTAGAACTGATTGTTTGTCAGTGATGGAGTTCAGCAAAACGCGCTGAAGTCTTGGCTCTCCGTAATACTTAGAGTTGAGGTGCTTCGTAATACTCACTACGCGTACATGTTTTAGTATAAGTCCATTTAGGCTACCTCTGAAGTTGCACTGATTGAAGTCGTCCAGCTGCCTGCCTCCCATTCATACTGACTTTGATTCTTGGACATTGGAACGCAGTACGTTTAGTATGGGTTGTCGTTTACTTACATCTTTCGACAATTCGCGGTTAGGGATTGAAGCACTCGAGGGTGTATCAAAGGAAATCGATGGTGTTTGCACCAGTAAAACTCCGCTTCGCTCCTCCATTTCCCATGCAGTTTGGGTACTATTAATTCTAAATTATAGTTCTTCTGGAAAGCCACCTTAACTCAACTTTCGCTAGTATTGGCTTGCTCTTTTCTACTCACGCCGTCGGGAGTTTAAACGTAGTCTTTCGTGTAGAAACTCCGATCTAACTGAGAACCGCATTAGTCGAATGAGCCACGTGTGGTATTGGAACAACGGTTGATTTTCTGAGCTATTGGTGTCATTCTGCTTACTGTGTTACTAGCCGTTCTTCTCAGGGTTGGAGCTGCACTTACTGGGGAGGATTGGGTTACACAGTGTGCTATGCTTACCCCAACTGTGGTGACTTTATTGGGCAACATTTTCTCAAACTTTGCTAGTAGTTAGTTGTACTTCTGAGATTGTGGGAACATGCGTGGAATAGAAGCAAGTTCCACTTAGAACCATAGAGAATATGGTTTGTTTATAGCCTGGCCTGACTAGGTTCAATTCGGACTCACCTTGCATGGAAACTTTTGCAACTATTGCGAAACGAAATGGATCCCTTAACATGTTTAGCACTTTGTCCACATAGGTCTTTAGACTGCGATAAACTGGGCATCGCGCTTGTTGAGCGAATGTTGCGAACCATTAGAAGCACTCACCTTTGATGGGAAGCAAGTGTTCTGTTTCTGACCTTGACGCCAAAGTCACAGCGTTTACTTCGCAATTGTGTGCTCTCTGACTGTCCTCTCTGCCGTGGCAGTCGAATGTGTCAGCGCGAACGTGCTCAGCGTTACACGAGGGCGTGCTAGAGAATTTTCTTGGCCTATAGTTCTCCCCAGTTGAATTTGCCATGAGAGCTGTAGTTGCTCCAAACAGTTTTGGATCTAACCAGTGAGAAGTCACGCAAAAGCCGCTAAAAGGTTCTATCGAACTCAAACGACCGTCTCCAATACTTGTAGTTACGCAACTTTTGAAGCAAGAATATCAAAAAAACATTGCCCTGAATTTAACATTCAGGGTAAATGTTGTATGCGTTATAGTATACTTGCAAATATTTTCAGGTGGTAGAGCTAGTAAAAGCGCGACTAATAAGCATAGGTCCACAGGTGTGTGACAAAATGTCGCTGAGAAACAGCGAAAAATCCACAAGTGCACAGGTGCGCGATTAGCACACAAGTTCGTTCAAGTAACACATTTCCTAAGATATATTAAGCATCCGACGATAACAAATCACTCCCAAGGTATCTGTCACATTTTGGCGAACGTTCAACAGCGAGCTCCGTTCAGTTTTAAGTAGCCAGGCCCAAAGCGAAAAACATGCCAAATCATTCAAGTAGCCGAAAGCTGCTTAGTAGTCTAAGGTATTGTGCCCAGTAACCTTCACTATCAGTGACATTGCCGGAAGATGCTGAATAGCGGGAATCTGGACGTTTGTTTCTTGAGAAGGTGGTTTACAAACATCGGCCCTACTAGTTTCCACTATTGCTTAATGCTTACAGTAAGGCGCCATATGGAGCAACTCAACCAGGGCTGTTATCATTGTGAAAACAGCGAGCTTGATTTGGAGTAGACGTTTAATTAAACGAGCAATGGAACCAATTCAACATCAAGTCAGGATAGGCTTTATGCAACTAAATAAGAACAATTTTAACGTTAAAGACCACTATCACACCCGTACTAAGTTAGAATGAAGCTCCTAACATTGTGCGGTGGACAGTATCGGCTTTTCTGGCGCAGCAACATTATGACATGTCACATCACGTCTTCAAACGAGTTAAGTTTGGTCATTGAAAAGCGGCTTGTTAAGTTGCCCCAGCGGAAGTAGATTTGTCAAATTTTCCCTCAAGAAGTGCTACCTTATTCGACCGTAATAATTTTTTCCTTAATATACCCTGACCATGAGGTGTGTGTTACATTGGAAAATTCTCGCTTAAGGGTAGATAATGCGCATTCTTGACTCCTAACTTGACTTGTAATCAAAGCACATCTACAACCAAATCGGAGTTTAGCTACACTGCCAATTTTAAAGGTCACGCGTCAGGTTTGAGGATAGTCGTTTGGAATACCACCGGGTATGTTACTTCTTTTTGAAGTCAGCCGGCTATGAACCACTCTGCAAAATTTCATGTTCAGCCACACACATTATGCATTCCAAAAGGGTTTGCTCACATACTACCTCGTTAAGGTTTATTTGAAATGGCCTGTGTTCAAACAGAAACCACAGTGCCAACAAGCTATGAACTTCTTGGTCTTTGTCATAAAATCCGCACAGGAATGGGTATATCTGCCGTCTTGAATTCATTACCGGGAACCCAGATAAAAGCTATTTGTGCGCTTCAAACGTTTGTTGTTGTCTTAGAATTTATCGTATTGCCACCGCTACAACAGTTCTTGTGCGGTTGTTTTCACTAGCTGTGAATCATCGCCTCATTGTTTTAACCGCTTACACATTGTCTGCACCAAATGGAGCATGACACATAGCTTATTTCTGTGACAAGGATTTTGGAAATTTAGTTCTGGGTTAAACGAAAACAATAATGAATGCTGGCTACAATGATTGTAACTCGAAAGGAATCCCACGATTGCTGGGTTACCAATGGATTCCCAATGGTCATTAAAGTGACGCATTGCTTCACAGGATAATGTTTTACACCTCGTTTAAAACCGCATCTTATGGCGGCTCTCCGTTCGCACCACGTGCTCACTGTAGTTCTCCCACACAATATGGTGCGTCCGCTCGTTCGAACCACTTCGATGAGCACTACTTAGTGCTTCTCACATCTTGGATCTAATTGGTGCAGTTTATAATCTTGCTCCAGTTCTCCGCAAGCGCTGTTTAATCGGCTGCATGGTGAACGCGGTTTAAACGCCGCATCAACTTCCCAAAGATACAATGCAATGAACGCAGAAATGTGTCCCGGCACCGCCAGGTACGTGCTTAAACTGGTGAAGAAGTTCGAGCAAACTGGGAGTGTGTGTAATATCAAGAGAGCCGGACCGCCTCGCATCACCACGGACTACGGTTCAGCTTGCGCTGTAGTCAGTGAAGTATCAAAAAGTCCCAATCTCGGCAT
>CALYDF020004856.1:0-14975 GCA_944474145.2 Dicrocoelium dendriticum | reverse complement strand
AACATTTGCCTTTTATTAAGGGGTTAAAACCTTCCTAGTATTTCTCGACCACTACATGTCTAATAGAGGACTGTCTACCCCGTAAGCCTTTACCTAATGCATCGGACGCATGTGTGGTACCCTGTCAAACGCCTTTTGCATATCAAGGTAAAGAATGACAACTAAAAGATTAGAGTCAATGGCCTTGGTGACCAAATTAAGGAAGTCCAGCTGACAGGTTGCACAGGATCGAGCACTTAGAAACCCGTGCTGAGATTAATTTATATGCTCGCCTGCATAAAGATGAGTCATGCGGGCTTTTTTAATCAACTTCTTCCTCACGCGCGAGATAATGCAAGTGTGGTTAATAAGGCGCTAGTTACCAACTTCCTGTAGGCTTCCGCCCTTATGTCTTGGCATAATGATAGAAGGTTTCCAAGCGGTCGGGCATTGACCTTTTTGCATTGATAACGTAAAGAGTTTCAAAAGAAGACTAGGGATATCTTCACCACCATACTTTAGTAGACTGGGCAGGATTCCGTCTGAACCAGAGTTCCAGGACGGCTGGGCAGTTGAAATCGCACAACGCACACTATGTATGTCAAACTGTACAGAGCACGCGAACTGGCTAACACGGTACTTGCAGGGCCTGGAAGGTTGAACCCTATTTTATAAACGCAGCGTACTTTAAAAATGTGAGCTGAAGACTTCACATAAAATTCTTGCGACAACTAGAATTTCGGTTGACTGATCTTTAAGGATAGAGATGTGTCGTCCATAGTTTAGCGGTCCGAAGCGCAGCAGCCACTGAGATTACTTAGCTTTGATCCGCACTACTTAGTGCGGATATTACTTCGTTGCTTTGTCTGTCTGAATAGCCTATGGCAGACAACTGAGGTGCAATCTCATTCGCCCACATGATGTGGGCAAAATTAAGGTTTTGTTATAGGATTGTCTAAGCTGACGCCTTATGTTATGCATTTTGGTTTGGGTCACACTTTTAGATGAGTGACTTATTAACTGTGATCAAGGAGCTAGAGAGTCGAGACAGTGAAGTATTTCCTCATAAAACAGCTCAGTCGAGCGATCCACAGAATCAGACGTAAAGAATTCATCCCAATTTCTTGAGCGGACGAGTACAGCAAAGGTTGTCCAGTTGACGCGTTGCATCGGGCGGTATACTACGACTGCGTCTGTTTCTGTTGTGTGGACATTAGGTTGATTTAAGTAAACCTAGCAATGCACTAATCTGTGATCACTACCCGGAAACTACCGGCTGACTGCCACTCGCTTTGATGGGATGCCGAGAGTAAATATTAGGTCAAGAATATTTTCCGCCCTAGTTGGAGCAGATACATGTTGCGTCCAGCCGCCTAAACTTATACATGCTAGTAGGCCAGCATACTTCGTTGTTGCAGCAGGTGAGAGCCAGTTTAACTCAGGCAGGTTGAAATCTCCTGCAACCAGTTTGTATTCGCAGAAAAAAGTTAACGTTGCGCAAAAGTATCCATAAGTGCCTTGTCACCCTTAACTGAGGTATCAGGTGGTCTATAGGCACACCCAAATAATACCGTCGATCCCAGTATATCAGCCGTTGTCCATCCTGAATCTATCGTCTCAGCCGCGTTCATGATTTCGGACAATTTTGCTGGGTAAGTATCTTTAACATAAATGGCGCACCCGCCCCCTCGTTTATGCACAGGAGGCTGCGTAAACAGCTGATAGAGAGGAAGTGAGTAGTCCTCCTCTGAAGCATAAGGGTAAAACCATGTTTCCGTGACAAATATTGCAGCAGGGTTGACGAGGACAGACAGAGGACGCAAGATATGCATTTTATTGTTTAGGGACCTAGCATTTATAAGTAGAAGTGGGAAAGAACACTTGGGGTCTACTAGCTTTACGGGGGACGAGATGAAACCTTTGCTGGTTACTTCGCTATCTGCAGTAGTTGTAGTAAGTATGTGAGAAGTCATTGCAGTTGGTAGTTAGGCGACGAGGAGTTTGGTGCAGGGATGAATCTGTCGCGGCTCATCCCCACTTGGACTAAGAAATGCGCAGGTTACGGTGTAGGAAGCAATGGACTATTTGACCTTTTTATCTGGACCGGCGGCGAAAGTCTGAGGGATGTAGCAGGTACACAACATCCTGGATGCGCATGAAGTTGATCGGAGCTGTTTAGATTACCAAATGTAGCACTCGCCGTAGGTGAATTGGTTACGATGGTGGTACGCGGTGCCGTCTTACACGTATCTGAGGTATGCTTCGGTATTGTCCGCCTTGGTGGGCCGAAATAAAGTTGCCTTGACTTGGTATCATTGCGGAGTTGTGCACAATTCAGAATTGTAGTGCGCAAGATTCTAGTATCGTCTGTTCTCAGTTTGATTGGGGCTGGGAATTTACTGATCCTTTTGACCATCCTCTCAAGGTGTACCGAATTTTCCGCGATACCGTTAACCTAAGGATTATGCTATTAAGCTCGCCCGTCGATATGCCATCCGAAACATTAAATGCAAGTACGCTAAGCTCCACATTGTCCCAACCCGGCTGCGGCGACTGCTTGTCTACGGATCTTGATATATTTAAGGCGTGTGTAAGTGACATAAGCATCCAAGGTGAGTGACTAGGTGTGTTTTCTCTGCAAGCCCGTTTTGGCACTATGAGTCTTCGTAGTTTTAGACACAATGCTGTCTAGGCGGTTAGATGTCGCTCGATGTTTCTTGCCGGATGCGCTGGGCTCTAGTTGACTAAAGCCTGTTTTGATGTTAGGATTCGTCGCAGCCCAAGGTAAGCTTCTTTTCAGCGGCCCGAATGTAAGCTGGCGTAGCATTGTCGCATTGCGAAGTTGTTCACGGTTAGCTATGAGAGTACGCAATACTGCGTCCTCTTTGGCGTTCAGGTTGATGGAAGTCGCTAATTGTTTTACACGCTTAGTCAGTCTTTGAACCTGCAGTGCATTCTCTGCAATACCGTTAACCGCAATGATTGCACACCTAAATGCGTCCACTGATATATCGTCTGGAACATTACCTTCCAATAAATCATACAGGATTATCAATCTATTATTAGCTGAGGTCCCGTATCTCATGACAGCCAAATTATTGTTACGCATTTTCAACATTGTACAGTTCCAATCATCGACATATGAACAATTTTCTACTGTCACTGTAACTGTTGCCATAAAATGTTTGTACAGTTGTACATATCGGATCATGCCTCCATAGGCTTGCCTCGCATAGTCGAGAATAAAATATTTATTTAATTATTTATTAGTGCGCTGCATAATCCATCCCCGCATGCAGCATTATATGGTGCTAGCGTCACCGATTTCCTAATTTTCAAATTTGGTGGCGTTGAGCCCAGCGGCTCAGGGGAACTCGCTTCAGGGTCTACGGGGTCCTATCGGATAGCTTTCCAACTACCAATGGCGTTCGTCAGGGTTGTTTGATTTCCCATTTTTGTTCAATTTCGTCGTGGATTCTATCATGGATTGTTCCCTTGCAAAATCTCACGATGTAGGCGTTGAAGTGCTGCCTGGTGAAAGGTTACTTGATCTAGATTATCCGGACGAAATCATCTTGTTTTTCGACGATTTTGGGGTGGCACAATCAACACAGAATAGCATATGCAGAGTGCTCCCATTATTTGGTATGCACTTTGCACCTTTAAATTGCAAAGTGCTGCTGCATGACCACCAGGTACTTGATGACCCCTTGACGCATGCTAACTAGGAACTCGTGATGTTTGATCAATTCACTTATCTAGTCAGCTGCATCAGCAATGATGGGCACATAGAAGCTGACGTCAGCTCACGCATTGCAAAAGCCAGAGCCACCTTCTTGGACCTGCGACATCTGTGGCGACAGAAGGGAGTTTCTCTCCGTCTGCAAAGCCGTGTATAAAAGGCCACAATGAGGGCCGTTCTGCTCTATGGTAGTAAGATTTGGCTCCTTCGGTTTGAATATCTGAGGCGCCTTCAAGTCTTTGATCATCGTTGCCTGCGAAGCATTGCTGGTGTCGAATGGCACCAGCGTGTCCGCAAAGATGATGTGCGTAGGCTAGTATTAGGTGGTGATAATCATGCTAGCTCCCTAGAACAACAGATAGCACTGAATAAGTTGCGTTGTTTCAGGCACGTGCTACGTATACCTTGTCACCGCTTACCTAGGAGTACCTTGTTCAGTCTACTAGATGTAGGGTGGTGCAAGGCTCGAGGTGGACAGAAGTTGACTTGGCAACGGGAAGTGAAGTCACTGACGACCAACCTGGGTGCCCTTGGTCCGTCTCGCCTTCTGGGCTGGAGTCCACGTGACTCGCCATGTATTTGGCTTGAGAGTTTACAGGAAATGTCCTGCAGTAGACACCAACGGCGCGTCTGTTGCCGTCTCCTAATCGGATTGCCTGCATAAAGTGTGTTTGTTGCTGAGTTATCTGCGGGATAATGGCTGATTATGACAAGTGGCAGTGAAAGCCGCAAGGAGGCTGTCTCGCCGATGCCGCCTTATCTTTGCACGATAGGCAGCTGTTTGGGACGGTATGTCGTCTACAAAAGGTGTAGGCGCCTTGACCCTGAATGTTTGCTTATGGCATTAAGGTATTCAGGTAAGTCCCCCTTCTCTTCTTATTCTCTATTTCATAGGAGACTCGCCAACGAATAAAGTCACAGCCCATAATTTCACACCGGCAAGTCAACAAGGGTCACCATTCTAGGTGCGTTCGTTACACTGGAACTTCTACATCTGCATATGCTGTCGTTTTTTGCTTTCTACGATATCACCGTTGACCTTTGCGTTACTTGTGCACGAACTCACTGTATTGTCATATCCCTCTTGTGTATGCTCTTCAATTATCTTCCAGTGGATCATTCAGGATTCTCAATCTATTATTAGCCGAGGTCCCGGTTTCAAGACAGCTAACTTATTATTTCACATCCTCACCATTGTACAGTTCCAACCATGGATAAATGAGCCATTATCTACTGTCACTATTACAGTTGCCATAAAATGTCTGTACAGTTGTACATTTCTGATCATGCCTCCAGGGGCTTGCCTCGCATAGTCGAGAATAAAATATTTATTTATTTATTTAGTTCGTCATGTTTGTGTAGCAGCGAAGCATCCGTTCAAATGACTGATGTACTGCTGGTGATGATGATGATGATGACCACGAAACCCCACCTTGCTTCAATCTGCACGCCTAAATTAGAAAAAATCTTTCATTCCATACTGTTCAGTTTGCTGCTCGCTTCTCGCCCTGATTCGCTACATATGATACATGTGTATAGTCCATGGTTAAAGAACAATTACGTCATCATCATCATCATTATACATGTCAGCTAGAGATGGTAAAACACCTCCACTATTGTACCGCAATACATAAAGGAAATACATACATACATACAATACATAAAGGAAAAATAAATGCGACAGTTGAATGCCAGCTGAGCTACCAGCAACGGATACGCATCGTTCCGGTAAGCTACTAGCCGGCTACTAGGCAAAACCCAAAATTTAATTACGTTCTACCCCACGAAACAAGATCGTAGATGGAGGGGAGGCTAAATGGATGGGGAGGGACAAAGAAACTCACAGCAGGAACGCCACTGAGGTCGGCTCCTTGCCATACCAGCAAGTGTATCCAGCCAAACGTGTTCACCGTCTTTTGGACCCCAACCAGGAAGCCGTGAAGCTCTAACTGAGGCCAACCCCGAAGTGAGGGCCTTCATTCCTCTGAACCAAGTCATCGCTTGGCCACTTCTCCTCTTCTTCCACCCACATCCCCGGTGAGCAAACAACGCACGTCGAGGGAGTCGGCGGGCTGGCATGCGCAACACGTGGCCCAGCCACCGGAGCCTGGTGAGTGAAATGACGGTGCTGAGCGGTTCATTCCCTTTTCCTAGGCCGTAAACAAGGCGTCGAACACGCTCGTTACTCACGCGGTGTTCCCACCAGATGTGAGCCAAACTGCGAAGGCACCGATGGTCGAACGTAAGTAGCCTCTTCATGTCCGCCGATCTTAGGGGTCAGGTTTCGCAACCGTACAGTAAGGTCGAACGTACCGCTGCATTGTACACTCTAACCTTCAGGGCGAGAGTAATGTCGCGCCGTCGCCATAGGTGGCGAAGGTTAGCAAAAGCACTTCGAGCTTTCGCTATGCGGTTTGTGATCTCGTCTTCGATCCCAAGGGCGCTGATACAACCTCCCAGGTAATTGAATTTCTGAACGACTTCTAGCTGATCCCCAACAAGGGTCAGCACAGGGGGCGATCCCTGCCAATCCTGAAGGAACGCTTTGCACTTCGGTGGTGCAAAACAAAGCCCGAAGCGACTGACAGCCAGTGCTAATCTGTCCAGCACGGATTGACACGTCTGGGAGCTGTCACAGATGAGGGCAATGTCGTCTGTATACTCTAAGTCAAGAAGTCGTTCTCCTGGGAGTAGCTCCACACGTTCCAAGTCATGTCCTGTAAATGCAATCTCCATGACTTCGTCAATAGCGAAGTTGAACAGGAAAGGTGACAACGGGCGTCCTTGTTTCACACCGCTGAAGATATTGGAGGGTGGCGACAGCCTGCTGTATGCCCTTACTCTGCCCGTGCTACGCGCATATAATGCTTGGATAATATTTACATATTTCTCGGGCACACCTTTCCTGAGTAGACAATTCCAAAGGGCACATCGATCAACCGAATCGAAGGCACCTTTGACGTCGAGTAACACGACTACGGTGGGCCGCCAATATGTGTGACTGTGCTCCAACAACTGACGCAAGGTGAAGATGTGGTCGATGCAGCCACGACCCCGACGAAGCCCGGCTTGCTCCTCACGAATCTGGCTTTCACGAGCGCCAGTCAGTCTGTGGAGACTTATGGACGCGAGTAATTTGGAGGCGATGGAGATCAGACTGATTCCTCTATGGTTGCCGCATTCCGAGCGCGAGCCGCCTTTGAAGATGGGAACAATAACGGAGCGGCTCCAGTCGGTTGGGACAGTTTCCTGCTCCCACAGTTTCACTAGTAATTCATGCAAAGCATCAACAAGAGCAGAGCCTCCAAATTTGAAAAGAGCTGGAGGAAGATCATCTGGTCCCGCGGCTTTGTGCAACTTCAACAGTCCGATCTCACGTTCGACTTCTGAGCGAGAGGGTGGATCCAACGGGACAGCCCACGGAGCGGGGCGATCAGTGACCGGCGAATCGAACATTTCTTGCCGATTAAATTGCTTTTCAAAATGCTCAGCCCAACGCTCCAGACGTTTTGACAAATTGTGGATAGGCTGTCCAATCTCGTCACGTATAGTTTCACTAACACCAGGTCTCCTGCTGCCCGTTTTCCGTATCAGACGGAATAACTTAAGATGGTTGCCTAGGGCAGCGGCCACTTCCATCTCTGACGCACGATGAGACCACCAAGGTTTGCGGTCTATCTTCAGGCTAGCACGGAGTTTTGCCCGGAGCTCTTTGCGAGTTTCATTGTGCTCGCTTCCAGCCGGGATTTGCCGGCGAGCATCTATAAGTTCCAAAGACTGCGAAGAGACCCAATGTCCATGTTGTCTATTAGACATACCACATGAGGATTTGCCTGCTGCTAGTAAGGTCTGGCGAACATGTGACCAGTGACCATCAATTGTCTCCTGTGCGCGCTTACTCAACTCGCATGTAAGCGTACTTCGATACGCATTCAGAACAGCTGGTTTTGTCAGTTGGCTGGTGTCAATACGCTCACAGCGTCGTCGTGGGCGTCCGCCAAAACGCATCCGCATGTCAGCACATACAAGTGCATGATCGGTGTCCACACATGTGCTCCAAATCGAGCGACAATTCTGGATGAAGCCTCTCCAGCGGTAACTTATCGCAATGTGATCGATCTGCGTGCAAGGCTGGTTCGAGGTTGGTGGGCGCCAAGTCACCCTTCGGCGGGTGCTGTGTCGGAAATTAGCGCTCGCAAGAAATAAGCGAGCATCTTCACACAAATGAAGTAACCGCTCACCGTTATCATTACGAGAGCCTACACCGTGTTGACCGCCCAGATGCAGTTCATCAGTGGACAACTTTCCAACTTGTGCGTTCATATCCCCCGCCAGCACAACAGTGTCCGTGCTTCTTCTGTGGCGAAGGAGCTGGGTCAGTTGGCGGTAGAAGTCGTTCTTTACCGAATCATCGCTACAGTTTGTGGGCGCATAGGCAGCGATGATGAATAGACATCTATTAGTCCCGCGCGACTTCGAAGCTTTAAACGAGCCAACCAATCGGACCGCACACATCCGGCTACTGATTGGAATCCAATCAACCCAAACAGCTTCAGCCCGGGGACTCAGGGCAATACCAACACCGGCTTGGCCGGCGCTCGAAGCTGCATCGTCACCGGATAGGCGCAAGGAGAAAATACTGCTTGCGTCCCCTGAAGGGGATCGCAGAGTGAGCACAGTGCTCGAGACTTGCAGGCGAGTCTCTGATAAGCAGCAGATATCAATCGAGAGGGTCTCCAATGTTCGAGCAAGTGCTGCCTGTTGACCGATTTGCAGCAGTGTGCGTACATTGAGGCATGCCAATCTGAAGGAGGATCGAGGGCTCCAAATGGAATCCGATGAACTGGATTGGACCGCTTGGTTGGACATGGGCTTGTCGACAGGAGAGGAGTGACGCTCCGCGTTCACGTGTGAGTTGAAATTAGAAGGTAAACGCCTAGCAAAGCATGTTGGGGGAGGGCCAAGAATCGGGGGGTTGAAAACTAGGGGGATATAAGTGAAGTTGGAATGGGACGGTAAGAGTGAAAAAGCGTAAGAGGGGAAAAAGAAGACGGGAAGGATTGAGCGGTAGCATCCAAACCCCTATCCACCCTGCTGGATGCAGCAGATAGGGCACCGTCTATTATCCTCTGCGGTGGCCAGAGCATCAAGAAATTGTTGGAAGGAAAATTCATAGTATTGCGTGGGCAGGATACTGTCAGGTTGCCCAGGCCTAGACAGGAGACGATTAGGGCTCTCAACCAAAGCCTTTGGTTCAAAAACCTGACCGCAAGGCAGCGGGTTTGGCGTTGGGCTACAAGGAGTCCATTTTAAGGAATAAGGTGCCACCCTCATTCCAACCCCCACCCTGGAGGACCAGGAGGCTGAGTTTGTCTGGCCTCTAACCATTGACCAATCTGGTATGTGTGACTGTGAAGGTGCAAAAGCACCACCCAGCGTAGCTCAATGGATCGCTGAGGCACACAAACCATCGCACCACGGTAAGGTCCAGCCTCATTGCGATGGAAAGAACAATTACATGTATAGATGTACAATAGCTCAGTCATCATTGCAGTTGAGCGACCGCGTTCCAGATGTATTCCTTTCGTTTGTCTTTGTGGCTGTCTCTTTCCGTTGCCTTTTCCCCGAAATTGTTACAGGTACGACGACACGCACCCAAGGAATGGTCCATTGTTGCTACCACCATACGAGGCACACAGTTCCTTTATCTGGGCGTAAGCGGAAGATTAACAACCCTTTCTACAACTCGCTAACCGAACAAACCATTCGTTACCTTGCACGGCTACAATTGTTCCGAGGCTTGAACAATTATGTTCAGTTTGTCTAACACTAGCTCTTCCACATACCACTTGTCTGGAGCACTTCTTTTGACTTCGCAAGGCACATTCTCCTGCAGATACAAAGCCAGAACAATTGGTCCTCCTGAACCATACAATCCGCTTTGACTGCTAAATTGGCCGTGTTTTCCAATATTTCCAATTAATTTTACAACATATCTAAGGAATCGGCAATTTGCTTTTCGGAACCCTATCCTATCCTTCAAGTATTCAACAACCATTCAGCATGTTTCAATGTATATCCCTCGGAGACTTCACATGTCTCTGCGGATGCTCAACACAACATATACAAAAAGAATATTTTGTTCCTGCGTTAGTAATCGGGGAAAACCATTCCTTCAAAGCAGGAAAAGACAAAGGAACGCAATATACTCTCGCCTAACGCATCAGGCAACAGAAAAGTCGGACGCAACTTGACTGCGAATAACCGAGCAAACAAACGTTCTACACGAACCTTAGCCAGTTACAACTTGCCATTCAATAGATCGGCGGCAGGACGTGGTGGATTACTGCCTGGCAATCCTTACCCTATGAAAAGCCACAAATGTCCGTTTGATAAAACTGCCAGGTGACGAATGTGAGGCGCTACACTTTCAGGTCAACTAGCTTCAGCATTCTAGATAGTTCGTTACATTGAAACTTCTACATCTTCATATGCGGTTATCTTTTTCTACGGTTTCACGAATATACGGTGGTCTCTTAACCTCTTACGCTATCACCGTTCAGCTCCGCATTACTTACGCACGAACGTACTATATTGTCAAATCTCTCTCGAGTGTGCACTGCGGTTACCTTATAACGGACCAGTCAGGACTCCAATCTATTATTTGCCGAAGTATGACTGCAATATATGGTAGACCGTTTATGTTCTAACAAACGGGTCCCGAGCTCATGACAACCAACTTACGGTTTCGCGTTGACACCATTGGACAGTTCCAATAGTGAACATATGAACAATTTTCTACTGTCACTGTTACAGTTGCCATAAAATGTCTGTACAGTTGCACCTACCTGATCACGCCTCCATAGGGTGCCTCGCGTAGTCGAGAATAAACCATTTATTTAGTTAAAGTGCATGTTTATTATCGACTATGCTAGGCATGCCCACGGAGGCACCGTCCGATCCATGCAATAGTACAGACGTTTTAGGGTACTTAAGACAGGGCCCATTGGAGATGGTTCAGGCGTTCATGTTTAAAACTCTACCAAGAGACTTAAGCAAAATTGAAGCAACCCCATGGTCGTGAGTTCGGGCACCATCGGATGGGCGCAGTCTGAGAGCTATAAATTGCAGTAACCATTTAACTAGAAATAGATCAAGAACTAGAGTGGCACTGGTGAAAAACAAGCTCAAGTGGAATTGCACGCCATGCTGGGTTCTTGTGGGTGTAGCGGTGGATACGCAAAAACAAACGTGGCGACAAAATATACAGATTGGAAAGCGACGGGGCATAGAACGCATGGTGCTGGATGAGCCCAGTCAGCTTGACAGTGTGAAGTAATGTGCTGTGACTTTACTCGGTGGCGAGTAACCTCCGCCACGTCGTTGTATTGTTAAAGGAACATTTGTGGCTTTTTATAGAGAGATGGCTTACCAAGCGTGAACTCACCACGTCCTGGGACACTGCCATCGATCCATTTTAACGACGATCTGTAACTCGCAATGCTTCTTATTAACTGATTTTTGGTTCCGATAGTCTCAGTCAGGATACATCCATAATTTCCGCTGGCTGCTGCAAGATGGGCTAGGAATTGTATTTTCCTCGTGCTCCGTCACGTTCTGACGGAATGTTTAGTAGGTAGACCATGAATAGAACATTGTTCGACGTGGTATGTATTTGTCGCCCGTAGAACCCCGTACTGTCCTTGGGCATCATCCATAATAATTTGGTGTTTAGGTATTATTGTTATACCTTCAATGGCCAAAACCAATTGTCCAGGCCCAATAGTGTAGCAGGTTGTCCGGAAATTCTACCGGGTAACTGGTTTTGATTGAGAACACAAGCATTCACTGCAAAATTCATGGCGAAAGTAGTGGGATGTGCTCCAGATGTATGGCAACTAAAGAGACTTTGTCCAGGAATGAAAATGACCGACCACGTTTGTTCTGGTCATAGAGAAAGGTAGCAATGGGTTAGGTTATTTCCAAGTTCGGTTCGCAGCATTGGCAAGAAAAGCTGCCTTTCAAAGTCAGACGAACTATCCGAGTTGACCTTAAATGTCAGCAAGAGAGCACCGGTTAAGGCGTATGAGAAATAAAGGCGAGGCGAACCCAAATGTTTAAGTCTCAGTTTTATGGCACGCATCCAAGACAACGAAATTTAGTTTCTGTATACGGTAAGTAAATACCCAGCGGAATTATTTTCCATACATTTCCAGCTAAAGATATATTGTGCTTCGTTGAGGTGTTGAGGTCAAAGCAATGGACGCTTTCTTGGTTAGTGGCCACTAATTTTTGGAAATCTCGGAGCAAAAGGGCAAGGAACAAGGGAAGTTTCAAAACAGTCTAATATATCCAGCCTAAAAATCATAAAATAGGAGATCATTTGCTTCGTTGCCTGAACTACTGAACCTAACATTATATGCATCGTTATAAATTAAATATCTCAAAGCTTGATTCCCTTACCTAAATCGAATGCTCATGTCCTAGATTAATCTTTCCACTCGGCTCCACTATCATTATTCTCAGCTCACAAGTATCGTCTCCCTCTCTTGGTTGGCCTCTTTTTTGGTCTATATCGCATCGGTTCAGTGACGGTATAGGTACCTCTAACGTCAGCGCAACTTACTAACCCCTGTTTGATTCTCTTTGCAACTGTGACACGCATTAGTAAACCTACTGAACTTGTCCGGCCTCTCAGGCTCCTAATGCACATCGGTCTCAAAACAAGGCCTCTCTCATTCGAGCATCAGCTGCCGTCGGCAAATGTTCTCATTTGTATAATTAACTGCCTCATGTACTCGCCTTCGTCTTGTGCATTACCTGCATGCTGTGTCCTTCTGCCGAAATTGAAATTTCAGATCCCTGGTTGAGTTTTGCCTCTCGGATCCACTCTCATGCTCATCAGCTCACAGAAACGCTCCATCTCTTGTTTGGCCTCTTCTCTGGTCCATATTGCATCGTTTCAATGGTGGTTTAGGTTCCCTTAGCGTCAGCACAGCATACTAAACCACATTTGATTCGCTTTCGTACTGCGCCACGCAGTCTTAAACCTCATGGACGACACCGGTTTCCGGTTGCAAATGCCTATATGTCTTAGAAAAGGCTTCTCTTCCTTTGAGCATCGGTTACAATTTTCGTTGGCAAAAGAAACAGCCTCATGATACTGGCTTCCGTCTGCCCAATACCTGCATGCCTGGTCCCCTGCAAAATTGCAATTTCAGGCCTCTCATTTACTTGCGCCTCTCGGCACAACATCATGAATCTCAGCTCACAATTACGTTCCCCTCTCTTGTTTGGCCTCTCTTTTGGTCTATATCGCATCGGTTCAATGGCGGTATAGGTATCACTAGCGTCAGCGCAACATCCTAGGCTTCCTTTGATTCCTTTGCTACTGTGGTACTAAGTTTTATACCTCTTCGACTACTCTGGACTCTCAGTCCCCAAACGCCCAAAGGCATCAAACCACGGCCTCTCTTTTTTGAGGATCGGCTGCCAACGATTAAGCTTCTCATTAGTATACTTAACTGCCTGGTGTTCTTGCCTCCGTTTGATACATTATCTGCATGCTTGGTCGTTCTAAGGAAATTGTAATGTCAGGTCCCTGGTTGAGGTTTGCCTCTCGGCTCCATTCTCATGCTTCTCAGCACACAATTACTTCCCCCTTTCCTGCTTTGCCTCTCCTTTGGTCTATATCGCAACGGTTCAATGGCATTATAGTTATAACTAGCGTCAGCGCAACATCCCAGGTCTCTTTCAGTTGCCTTTACTTCTGTGCGTCTCAATCCAAAACGCTTTGGCCAAGTGAGTCCTCTCATGCTTTAAATGCCTGTAGGTCTCAAGACAAGAACTCTCTTATTTTAAGCACCAGCTGCCATTGACTCAAGTTCTCGTTGTATTAAGTTAAAACCTTATGATACTCTTCTTTGTCTGAATCATTATCTCCATGCTTGGTAACGCCTACCGAAATCCAAATTTCCGGTCTCTGATTGAGTTTGGCTCTCGGCTCCACTATCATGCATCTCAGCTCACATTAACCTCTTCCTCTCTTGTTTGGCGTCTCTCTTCGTTCATATCGCAACTGTGCACTGGCGGTATAGGTACCACTAGCCACAGCTCATCGGTCACTCCATTGATTTCAGCCAGCACAACTTTACCATAAATTTTATATTTATATAATAACATAGTCCTGTTCAATTTTGTTGGCAGTTTGCTCGGTCCGTTTTTCTTCTCACCCTTGTTCTAAAGGATAACATTACCTGCACCGAACACCGCTGAAGACGTACCTGCGACGCTCCCATGGGCATGGATTCAATAAAGAACAAAGAGAAACCCGCACTTCATAATCCTGACACACTAAAGAACCTAGGAAACCGATCAATTCAATACAAGTCACCTGAGTCATCTGACTTCAACAACTCCAACCACTTGTACTGGACTCCGAAGGTGACTACACAGCCATAGGAAACAAATTGGCGTTACGTGACTGCGGATATCCGCGAGAGTAATCGGTCAGGTACAACCTTGCCAATGTTATATCAAGAGCCGGCAGTGTTCCAGGACGTGGTGGGTCTTCGTCTGGCAAGCGTTTTCCCTACAAAAAGCCGCAAATGTCTGCTTAACAACAACGTGACGTGACGATCGTGACTCGCCACAAAATAAAGTCACTGCCCCGTGGATATCCGAATAATTCTATCCAACCCACGGACCGATCTCCTGTTCGCATATTTCTGACGATATCAAGCATTGAAGATTAGAGCAGCACAACTGCAAGCACAGAATACACAGCTACATACACATACACACAAAATGACATACATACATACCCCCTACAAAAACACAAACTGCAACGGCAGGCATATCGGATTTTTGCACATTCTTGATGATGCATCGTTATGTCCAAATGATCATGCCTGTAGAGGCGTGCCTCACCTTGTTGAGAATAAATGATTTATTTATTTATTTAAAGTCGCCGATCCCGCGAGACTGGCTTCCTCGGTGCTTTAAAACTAGGGAGCAACTATGTCAATAAATCCTGAGTAAGTCCAGCAAAGTTCGCGGGTTGAGGGAAAAGTGCATTGTGTAGACAACACCTAGAGGACAAACGTCTCTGTAGTGTGGAGTTAGTCACAACGCAAAAGGACAGTTGGCTTAGACTAGAATAAGGTAAAGCGCAGAGTTCGCTGTACAATAATAAAAGTAACCAGAGACCGTGACAAAATTGTCTTCATATGAGTAGGGGATTTTGGTGAAATTA
>CALYDF020004855.1:0-14978 GCA_944474145.2 Dicrocoelium dendriticum | reverse complement strand
TTCTTCGTGGGACGAGAAAGCTTGCATTTATTCGTGGGATGAGGATCGTGTACTGGAGGGCGCTGGGGCAGTAACGCCTCCCCAGCGCACCGTCCGGTCTGCAGCGGAGGGAATGTCCTGTCGGCCCTTTAATGAACTAACCAGTATTTTGCAGTCCGACCAGCCCGATGATGGACTCTGGTCCATACGATCACCATAAATAATTACTAACAAAGCCTGGACCCAACGAACTCTGCTAACACCCCATCTTGGAATCCCTTGTTCAAGCCCATGCAATTATTCGCACCCAACCTCACTTTCAGTTTCTGTTAGTGGGACTAACAAATCCATCGAAGGCCTGCACCTTTCAGCCTTCTAGGGGAAGGCAATTGTAGTGTACCGGAAAGCAGTTCCTTTCAGTGTTTCGCAACATAGATTTTACCGTCGTTTTAACCTGCAAAACGTCTACTTGTTTTACTGACGACACTTGCGTCGTCACAAATGGTTTTTGTGCGTATCTTGCTGCACTGTTTCTCGCTCGTGTTGATTCGCACCCTATTTTTGTAGCCTGCACAATACAGGTTCGGTTCAGTCACCTCCACCTTCTATGCTGTCCTGTATTTGACACATATCTTCCGTGTCCTTGATTACCGACTAGTATCTCTGGCGCCACCTAAGAAGCGACGAAGAATAGAGAACAATTTCACACTTCTGGACAACCTGATTTATAGCGAAGGCTGCTGTAATCTGTTCACATTATGGATGCTACACCGTTAAAATATGCACATTTATAATAATGATTTACTGGACAATTACGCTGTCCAACGTATTTCTCATCAGATATCATGCACTGTGAGATGGACTAGGGTTCGCAATCAGGATCCGTGAGAAAGCGCAACAATTTTGTAAACATATTCCCAGGCGTAGACACGAGAAATAAGAGTTAGCGAAGAAACTCTTCTTCTCTAGTTATACATCAGGCTAAGAAAACAGGAAATAATGACGAGGAAACGGAAACAACAGAATAGGGTACAAGTTAAAAGACTTAGATTGTCTAGGCGACCAAGGTAGGTGACTGATCCAGAAGCAACAGCGGGGTTCGTGCATGTATGTTTCTGTCCAAACCAGGAGTCAGTATGATGACGGATATACGTAGATTTAGTGTCAGGACGGGATGTAGGCAGAAGGTCAATCGCATTACAGATCAACGCATCACTCAAAATAGTGTATGTAACGGTCACAAGTGGTCCGCGTAGCAAGGTCACACAAGTAAGCCCTGTTAATGATGGGTGCAGGGATGATGTGATGTTCATTCTCTCTCCTGGATCCGCCTGCCGGCGCTCCTCAGTCTGGTCGCGTTAAGACAGGCAGCACACGTTCAAAAACTCTGCCACATACATATTTTCACACAGTTGTTCAACTGCCTCAGCAGTCAGCCTTGATTGTAACCACTTTCTAGCGATTTCGAGGTTATCAAAGTCGATCTCATAACCTGTACCCATCGCACGCATCGTTACTGCAGGACTCCTTAGTAAGTTCAAGTGCGCTTCTCGTTGTCCGCGTTATGCGTCTCTTTTTTCCTGCTATCTTTGTGCATAGCTCTCTTGCGCTTTGGCCGATGTACACGTGTGCGCAGTCTTTGCAACTAATTTTGTAGACGCAATTAGCTGTCCTATCTGCGCAAAGTAAGATTTTCAAGTGCTTGAGTGTCGAGCGTAGAGTATGACTTTTCCGGAGAAGTACCCCTAGGTTTTCCTTGTTTAGGACCCTCCGGATGTCCTCCGCACCTCCGTCTTTATAAGGAATAACTGCCGTCGCAATCCACTCCATAATACGCCGTGATTAAGGATTTTATATTCGTTGTAAATGGCCATTCAATAACGGCCTCGGGTATCCACTATCGAGCAATTAATTCATTGCTTCTTTCCGGGCGGCCTTCTTTTCTTCTTCCTGTGTGCACAGGGTCTGGGCTCTGTGAAACAGAGATGATGCGATTCTAGCAGACACTTGCTTTGGGTGACCTGAACTATAGTGGGGTACACCATCTGTGTTCGTCGACTTACGATATATCGTTGTTTTTAGACTGCTCCCATTCCTGTGAACGAAGCAGTCAAGGAATAGCAATGTTCCACTGCCAGATTCCAGTTCCACAGTGAAATTTATTGTATCTGCAAGAGTGTTCAAGCGGTTTAGAAACTTGTTCTTTTTGTCCCCTTTTATGATAAGAAAGGTGTCAACCAAGTAGTGTCACCAAATTTTCCGTGAGCTACTAGAGTCAGTCAGCGCCCGCAATTCAGTTCTCCTAGTACGAATTTGGCAATACAGGGGATATTAACGATCGCATGGCAATTCCCTCTTCCTGAGTGCAAAATCTAGATTTGTAGGTGAAATTAGATACGTTAAGGCACAAAGTCATTACTTCCTTTATTTAATCTACCGTAAGCTTTACCCTCTCTCTCAGGTTATTTAACCAGTTAGATTGTGTTTCGCTATCTCCAAAGCGTCACATATTGGCACGTTGGTAAAGAGCGAGCTAAAGTCGAGACTGACCATCATTTCATCCGACTCAATCTCAAGACCCGACAAATTTCGCGCGAAATCATAAGAGTTCGTCACGAACCTATTCGTTTGCCCTGTCATGGGTTGCAATGTGCTAGCCAAATATCTAGCCACTTCATGCGTCGAGAACCTGTGCCATGTACAATAGGTCGATTGGGTACAACCGTTTTATGTATCTTCGGTAAGCCATACGCTCTTGGTGGAAGAGTTGCTTTCATGTATATGTTATACCATTTTACCGGTCCTAGATACTCATTTATATTCTTTAAGTAAGTACCAACATCTATTTTATTCTTATTCCTCACTGACGTGACAGTCTTATTGTCGATAATATGGTAAGGTCTCGTCACTTGGTACTCCCCCAAGTTTTCCAAATAATCTGAGTTATTTAGTATCACTGCTATTTGGCCTTTTTCGGCTCTTGTGTCCATAATGTTCGGACCTTCTTTTAGGGCACTTAACGCGACACATTCCTCTGGTGCTTTATGTGGCTCCCCCGGCTCCTAAAATGTTGTAATGTTTACAAATCTGTATGAGTATGCTCCTCTGCTGAAGCGGGTGACTTCGTTAAAGCAACAGGAATACCTTCTTCGGCAATTATTGATAGTAGTTATTGATAGTAACTGTCAAAATCATCTCCGATAGTCTACGCTCTGTCTCCCTCAACACTCTACCTGAAGTATTAACTGCGTTCCAATATTTGCTGCTAGATAAAGATCTGCAAGTTGGACTAATGGCCTTGCTATTTACCGACATAAAATAGTAGAACTTACGGAATTGTTTTTCTTTTGAAATCCTCCCTTGCGTTGACTTAACAGCCGAAACTTTGTTGTAAAGTCTGGCCTAGTCTGCCTGCCTTAAGATAATTTGCAACTCCGAGCTCAGTCAGGTTACATGGATGCGGAAATCACCCAGGCGTCATGCGTCAGATAAATCCGTTGTTTCAAGAATGATTTGCACTCGTTTAGAGCGGTTACGAAAGATGTATAAGAGTTGCTTGTTGGCCTGATTAGAAATTACTAGGGTAGGTTGTTGTTGATGCAGTTAATGTTGTAAACGTGATGATCCTCTCAATTAGCATCAAGGTCAGTCAATCGAACGAATTCACTTGCCAATTTTTGAATGGGAGGTACATAAAGGCACAAGGTCTACTAACCAAGCTCGCCGAAGTGCCGCTACAGCATACATCATAGGCCTGGGATCTCATAATCATAACGGAAACATAGTTGCATTCAGAAATCACAGACGCCGAAGTCGAAATACATGAGATGTTCCTCAATCGAAACGATCGCCACTGTAAGGGCGGTGGGGTAATTTTATACTACCGTAATGACCTGCAATGTAACTCAGTGCACGATCCGGAAACGATGTACGGGGACCCGCTCTGGTGCAGTCTTCGACTATGGCGCAACGACAATGAACCTTCCTTCTAACAAGTTTTTGATGCTACGGCCGTCGCAGCGGATAATCCACGGCGCGCTATCTGCTGCATCGAACAGGGTGGTTAGGGCTTTGGATAATACTGCTAATGGCTTCCCGTATTCTTATCCACCTTTTGTGCTTATTCCTCCTTATCGTCCTGCTTCAAGGTCGCTTTTCTCCCCCCACCCCATTTTCAATCCCCAATTATTGGCCATCCGCATCTATCTTCAATAGACGCTTGTCTTCCGATTCAACTCACACACAGTCGCAGGGCGTCGTTCCAATCCAGTTGACAAGTCGATCTTCAACAAGGCGTTCATCCGTTTCACTTTGGAGCCCTCGAGTCTCGCTAAGACTGGCATGCCACAACGTGCGACCTTGCTACACATTGGCAAACAGGCAGAATTTGCACAGACAATAAAATATTTCCGATTGATTGCATCCAAAGTGCAAGTGAATTGTTCCAAATATTCTGCTTTGTGTCCGCAAGCCAATTGAATATCATGTTTAACACATTTGAGTTGTATCCAGCATCATCTCGACGCCCCAAGTGCGCGCAGTGACCTAGGAATCCAGCCAGTCCAAAGTAGCCAATGACGGTAGATGTAACAAACCTTACATGAATGTAGAGTTGGTGCTGTATGATGGGGACGCGTAGGCGATCCAGCCTCTATCCAGCAACGGTGCCTATTCAGAAGCAAGTTCTACACAGCTTAGGGACACAAGTTTGTCCAAACAAGTGGTGTGACTGGGTTGAGGGTTTAGTGTGCGCAAGTGGACTACTACTACAATTCCTATTACTATTCCTATTACTACTAATACTAGGGCTATTACTACCACTAATACTACTAATACTACTACTTCTTAGGTAAAGCATGCCTTGCTAAAGGTAAAAGTTGGACGTGGGGGCTGTGAACAAGGTAATGCGGCACCCCATTAGCGAACTTATTGCTGGTTTGGCACTGGCGCAGCTCACGGTTTTGGACGACCTACCAGCGCTCAAACATGCGAATATACTGTATCCGAATAGGGACGAAGTCATAGGTGCACGGCTGCGTATGATCGGGGGGCGATGTGACGGGCTGGCGAGTGGAGCGACATATGGGCCTGCGCAACCGACACACAGGTTGGAAGGTAGCCGCCTTGGATACAAGAGAGTCGTCTTGAGCGGAGGTCTGTTGGGAGGGCTAGTGCCGAAATACAACTGACCAGTGTGTTACACGGCGAGTAGGTCCTGCTTTGTTACAGCAGGTGTCGCTTTCCTTCATGGTGGATAGAGTACATAAAGGTGCAAGTCCATGAATAAAGTGAGAGATTAAGACCGGACTACTGGTATTTTACTTCGACTGGTTTGTACACACATGTATGGGCGGACTGGTGCGGACCGAAGGTAAGGGCAACTGACACGCAGGTCGGTGGGCATCAAATGAATTCATATAACTTAGCTCGTTTAGTGTTATGTTCACACATGGGAGGCACTCCATCTTCGCTGGGCATTTTGTCGGTCCATTTCACAGCCGCTTCTTCAGCAAAGGTACTTGGCCGACACAGCATATAGGCGAGCACCACCTCAGTTTCACCCTACGGTATTGTATCTTCAAAGCCCACAATTCCGCGAGGTAGATAACACTCAATTTCCTACCTAACAGCCTGAGAACACGTAGTCCACAATCGCAGATGGCAGCACAATGATATGTAACGGGTCAAGTGGATAACGATTGACAAGTTCCGTTCGATAACCGAAATGAAGAGAGGAAGCTTAAATAATGAAAGTAGCAATAAAACGGAGTGTGATACGGGACTTTTCAGAGAGATGTGTATGGTAACTGGTATACGTCTAGTTAGTTGCAACTAATCGATCGCCATAATTTGCATTTTCGACACGAAGCGGGAAATTCGAGAACATAATTTTATACCTGAAATCCTCTTTATACTTCCGAATGAGAACATCAGAAAACCTACATCGTGGGATGACAGTGTTAGGAGGACCTGCCACCGTTCTGGCAGATACGGTGTGTCCGAATATGAAAAGAGTCACTTTTGCAGGACTGTGAATGATCGGGGGTATGGGGTGACGCAATGTTATAGCGCGCTTGTGAACAGAGCGATCTAAATGTCCTGCGCAAAATTTATTGAAATGGGTTGACAGTTAGTCAATTGGGTAAGAGAAAATACATCATGGGCGGCACTCTGCTGAAAGGGCCAATGCCTTGCTAAGAGGGTTACATTCTTAGTAGATGGAAATTGGGTGTTGCCCACTAGAAAACACTGCACAACCACGACGCGTTTCGGTGTAATTTCATCTCATCAGGTGGACACAGCAGGCATCGATCCCGCGACCATTAGTCATTACCGTTGTGACAAATAGGGTTGCCCACCGTGACCCGGTAGCCAAAGGCGTAGTGGTGTGGTCTACTATTCCAATGGTCGCGGGATCGAGGCCTGCTGTCTCCACCTGATGAGATGCAATTACATCGAAACGCGTCGTGGTTGTGCAGTGTTTTCGGGTGGGCAATACCCAATTTCCATCTATTTGAATACGGTCCAGGCGATCGCAGTGACTACGGTTCATTTCAATGTGAATCGCAGTCTATTAACTTGAGGTTGCGTGTCGCAATCCAATCACACAACGTGTAGTCCAAACTTCACCCTCCAATTAGGGTTACATTCTTATTTTTAGGCGTTCTGTAGCGAAAGATCTGTGCACTGTAAGCCGAATGCAGAACCCCATACCATCCAGCCCAAAAGTGAAGCACTGCACATGTTATATGGTGTCTGCATTGGTGGAGTGGAGGGGTGGTTAGTGTGTAGGCGATCGCGATGTGGTCTACTTTGATCGCTTGCGTAGTTTGCATTCTCTGAACGTTGCACCGCTAGCAATCAGCGGATGGCTCATAAAGCACCGCATACATTGGCACAACTTATGCACTGAAGCGATTGCAGTCGACCGCAGAGCCCTTTGAAGTGCTTGACAAAAACGATAAACAATTATTTCGCGTTCCGAGATGGATCAGTGACTTACATCCGATGCGTTATGTTAGCGTACATCACATTGTCTGTCCACACGCGGATACATGTAACCTACGGTACTATGTCACTTCAAGTGTCCCGCAATAATGCTTAACCTAACAATCAACAGAATGACTATTCCATTTTGGACACTGTATTCCGTTTCGTGATACAAACCACGTGCTATCATCTCGCGACACTACAGTAGGTTTCAACACATGACTTATCATCATTAGAAACAACGTAGTCCGGAGTACCGGGAATCATCCGGATACTTCTGATTATGTCGCAACACTTAACGCGGAATCATGCGGCAACTCTCTGCGACAGCAATTAGCTTGAACACCATCGTCCGTACTTGCATGTTGAATCAACACCTTTTCAATTCATAGCATTGACAACACCAGTTCAATTTATCTCATCGTCGCTCACGCATCAGACCGGATAGCATTTGTCTGAAACTCTTTGACTTAAATCAGATAGATTCCACTCGTGTCAAGAGGGACGAGCTCAAACATGTCCTGAGTCAGTCGTGTAGCGCACTGGACAGTCTCTCAACCAGAGACCGATCGGAGCTAGAGAAGACAAATAAGGAACTAATCACAAAACAAGGATCCAGGTTGCATCAACAGCTCACAAATACGCTTAAAAGGAAGCTCTCAACACTTTTTTCCGCTCGAACCAGAATGGTATGTTCAAAACTTGTCATGCATGACGCTTAATCGTGTTAACATGGAAGCGTTCTCGTTAGGCACTAAATTCTGTATTCCTGCTAGGTAGGATAATAGACTAGCAATAGAGACCCAGTTTGAAAATGTGTGCACACAGACCTCTTAACTGCTGTCCTTTTTTGAAATGCATGTGGAAGAGTTTAAATCGTTGCTAGTGCATGCATGCTACCAGTACCGACATGTGAGGATAGTACATAACACTCCGGTAAAACAAGAACACCTTGAAGCTCTTAACCATCTGGATAGCAATGATGAGGTCTTACACATTCGGCCAGATAAGGGCACGGGCATTGTTATCATGAAAAGAGTGGACTACGTGAGCAAAATGAAGGAAATACTGGCAGATGAAACCAAGTTCCTGAGGGCCATAAGTGAGAAAGACAAAACAAAATAGATTGAAACTCAACTTTGCAACTATTTTAAACGGCTTCGAAAGGATGGTTACATCAACGAAGCCACTTATAAACAACTTCCGCCTGTAGGAACGATTATTCCAAGCCCTTATGGGTTAGCAAAAGCTCTTATACCTAACGTTCCCCTTCGTCCCGTCTCGAATATGCAAAATTCCCCATATCACTCAATTGCTTGGTGGCTGGTTTTGATTCTTCGCCCATTCGAGAGCGAATTGTTGGGCACAGTGTGAAGGATAGATTTGAGTTTGTGGATATCGTGCGTGATGTAAATGTTTCCAATAAAACCATATACTCCTTCTACGTTACTGCACTGTTCACCAACGTACCATTAATTGAGACAATAAACTACATCTGTAAGTATGTTGATGCAAACCACCGTAATGTTGCCATACCCACGGTGATCCTAAATAAATATTGCTCAGACGTACGTTCAAGGTCCAGTTTCTATTCAATGGCGAATTATGCTGGCAGTGCGATGGAGTAGCGGTGGGTTCCTCGCTGGGTCCGTTCCTCGCCGACGTCTTCATGAGCATGCTGGAACATGGAAAGCTAAAACCAACGATCTCAAGTCTCGGTTTATATTGCCGTTACGCAGACGACATTTTGTCTTGCTTCAGTCGTCTTGAAGTGCCGAGAAACTAACTAACATGCTCAACCAAGGCCATCCAGCAATAAAGTTCACGTGCGAAGTTGAAGAAAACAGTCGCTTTCATGTCCTATATGTCGCCATGGAAAGACTGGATGGGGGTGCGTTACAGCGCTGTGTCTATAGGAAAAGTACGTAGAATGGGCAGTACACAAACTTCTACAGCTTTGTGCCACTTAGGTTTAAACGGAACTTGATAAATACCCTATTGAGCCGAGTTGAACGTATCTGCTCGAACGACACGCTTCCGGAAGAATTGGAGTGCATTCGCTTAGTGCTAAGTGAGAATAGTCATCCGGAAAACTTGATCTGAGCCAGCATGGAACATACGAAGAAAAAGCCTGTAGTTTTGACAGTAGAACGTAAGCCAATCTCCCTACAGCTGCCATACAAGGACGGGGTTGCGACGGAAATTCTATCTCGTCGTCTCCCGTTTTTACTCAGACGCACCAATCCAGCAGCGCAGATGCAAATCCAGTTCACTAGCATTCCGATGGTGAGACTAAACTCAAGGGGTAAGTGGCCTGTCCACACCAAATCAATGTGCATCTACTCATTTTCATACTCCAGTGGAGCGGAATACATTGGTCGTAAGACACGACGTCTATCTGAGAGAATGAAAGAATATCACCCGGTCGGGCTTAGAACTGGAAACGGAAATACAGCGAACTCTTCAGTAGCCGCGCACCTAGCCGATACAGGACACGCCACAAGGTTCACTGGTTGGTTGAAAATTATCTATCAGGCGCCAAAGAACCGCTCGAACTACGTCCGTAATCGACGACCAGAAGTCGTTGAAGCAACTTCGATCCGGCTCTATGAACCGGAGCTATGTGTTCAGAAGAAGTTAACTAAAAGCTTGGGACTGCCCTGGCGCAAACGGCCGGTGACTTCTGACTCAAGAGGTCACACGCGGTCGGTTGTCGTGGCTTAACTGACAGCGCTGTCGTGTCCAATAATGGACAAGATATACACTTGGTGGGCACGTGTAGCGCTATCCTTTTTCGAACAGAGATATTTCAACTTTAGTCTACTCAGCCTCTTTCCATGAGGGAGAAGAACGGGTCTGCTGTTACGTTGAGAGATTTTTATGAGTAGTATATATCAAAATAGCAATTTAGATAGCTTTTCAATTTGTCACAATAAGTAGACATATCGGAGTCAAATGATACACGAGCTGTTGTGGATGAAACCACTCCACGAAGTGGATCGATAATTTTTAAAGTCCTGCCTCCACATGAACCTGCTTACACCAGATCAATTATAACCCGGCAGAAGGAACCTTAATAAAATATCCTGACGACAGAGTCCTGGGTACTAACCATCGAAACGCCCTTGTTCTATCAGATAACAAAGCATCTGAGCGACCTCAGTATTTGGTCCGAAGCTCGTCATCTGTCTCCTAATGCGTGGGGGTATTATAACATGCTTTTTTCGCTGCATATAATAGCCAGTTACGAGCAGCTGCCTACACGGTGCCCCAAGCAGCTCAGTGACAGTGATGCCTTTCTCGTTGATACATCAGTGGTTATCTAGGTTATGATATTTGTAGTTCTGCCAGATGAGTGACTGGCAGACTTTCAGCACGCGGACGATATAACAACGTTAGAGTCTGAATCAGGGGCTATGTAAATAAACGCAATCCACCAGTGTGTAACGCTGCACGTTTCGGCATGCTAGTTGCACCTTCGAAGTGCAGTGTGTGATGGGAGTATACACTCGAACGAACCTGCGGTGCCAGCCCAACAAGGAAGCCGTTAGGCTGCCGCAAGGAAAGGCGGCAGCTAATTGGACGTTCACACGTTTCTCGCATGCACGCTGATTGGCCAACCGTTGGACGCATTGGAGTGAGTTTGTTTGACTGAATCAAAGGAAACGGGTCATGCATTCACAAAGGTCGTTAACTATGGATCCAACTAGCTGTATATACCGATATGTTTCACTCGCCCTCTGCCTGCGTTTTCGCCTGATCTTTTGTTTTTTGCTGAATATACGTTTTGTCCCTGAAGGACCGACTTATTACATGGTGTCAGAGAAGAAGAAGAACATAAGTACCACACAGACGATGATTAGAGCTGCACCGGCTATTCAAATGCCTGCCCAGCTGAACATGGATGAACGCAGTTTGGCAAGCAACTGGCGTTTGTGGAAGAGCAAATTGATGGAGTACTGCACTTTATCGCGTCTGGACAAGCAACCAATGGCGTACCGCTTGACCATGTTTCGACACGCAGCAGGAGATGATGCGCGCCGCGTGCTATAGACATTGTGTTACGACAAGAGCGAAGATGCCAACAATCTGGAGACAGTTCTTGAGAAGTTCAGTGAATACTGCGAAGGCCAAACAAACGAGACATTTCAACGCTACCTCTTCTTTTCGCGGAACAGGCGGCCAGGTGAATCCGTTGAGACGTACGTCACTGAGCTAAAGATTTTGGCCCGATCTTGCACTCTCTGTAGATGCGTGGCGGACAGTCTCATACGGGACCGCATTGTTCTTGGAATCAATGACGAATGTTTGACGAAGCGACTATTACGAAAGCGCAACCTATATCTGCAGCAATGTATCGACATCTGTAAATGTGAGTCCTCCACTGCCTATCAGTTCCAGCAGATGACAATCACAGGTGATTCAGAGTTGTGCGCCGTTTCCAGGAGCAAAACTACAAGGGCCAAGACCGCGCGAAAGGAGCCCTGCAAATTCTGTGCAACACGACATCCGAGGAACCGCGAACAGTGTCCGGCGTGGGGCTGCATTTGTGTCAAATGTGGGAAGCGCAATCACTTCGCCCGCTGCTGTCAGTCGACAGATGTCAGTGCACTCGTTTCAGGCAAATCAACAGAAGACACCGAACAATCGATTGGTAACGTGTCTCGGAAAGCGTCGCAAAGTGTGTCTGTGCAAGTCTTCTGATCGAGGGACGGTCCATGCGGTTCCAGTTAGACACAGGCGCGGCAAGCAATATTTTGCCCAGAAAGCACTGCCGCGGCGTGCAAATTCAATTGGATCAAGATTATTTGCGCATGTGGAATGGTTCCAGACTCAAACCAAAGGGCTCAGCGACAATTGAAGTGGTCAAACCGAGAGACGGTGTTTCGCATCGTTTGCAGTTTGTGATCGTGTATGAGGATTCCATGCCGCTTCTCGGCATTGATTCGCTTTTATCTCTTGGCTTTGTCATTTTCAACCATGATCGTTTTGTGTACGCTTGTCAGAGTGAAGCCGATATTAGTGACCTGTATCCGTCGGTGTTTAGCCCGGGTTTAGGGGAATTTGAGGGTACAGCTCACCTGTCGTTAGATCCTTTGGTAAGCCCGATTGCGTTACCTGCTAGAAGAGTCCCATTTGCGCTACGTGACCGATTTTCCGCGAAATTGAATAAGCTAGTTATGCAGGGTGTGATTGCAAAGGTTGATGAGCCAACAGACTGGGTTAGCCAGGTCGCAATCATTACGAAGAAAAATGGCGAACTACGCGTATGTATAGACCCGAAGCCATCGAATGAGGCCCTGCGTTGAGAACATTATGCGCTACCGAAGTTAGAAGATGTTCTACCACGTTTGACAAAAGCTAAGTTTTTCACGAAAGTAAACCTTTATTCCGCATTCTGTCACATTGTTCTAGACGACGAATACAGTTTCCTCACCACATTTGCTACACCGTTCGGACGTTATCATTTGCTGCGATTACCGTTTGGCCTGAATGTGTCTAGCGAAATTTTCCAAAAGCGTTTGGTGCAAGCAATAGATGATTAAGATGGCGTAACCTGTGTGGCAGATGACGTTCTGATTTACGGTTCTACCGAAGAAGAGCATGACACTAAACTACACCGGTTCCTGAGGCGTTGCATGCAAAAGAACATCAAGCTAAAACGCGAGAAAGTAGAGCTGCGGAAAGAGGAGGTGATTTTCCATGGGCATGTGTTAACCTCCAATGGAATCAGGATTGACCCAGGGAAGATTAAGGCGATACAAGAGATGCCGTCCCCTAACGATGTGAAGGCAGTCCATCGCCTAAACGGTATGGTGAGTTATTTAAGCCGGTTCCTACCAGGACTCGCTGATGTCATGACTCCGATTAGGCAGTTAACTCACAAAGGAGTAAATTGTAGCTGGGGGAAGGAAAAGGATTTAGCTTTCGCAACCATTAAGAACCTTATCAGTAATGCGCCCGTAATCGGATATTACGATCCAGCACAACCATTGGAGGTACAGTTTGATAGTAGCCAGAGTGGAATAGGTGCTGTTCTGTTGCAGAACGGAAGACCTTTGGATTTCCGCAGTCAAGCACTCACAGAGGCCGAGAAGCGGTATGCACAGATCGAGAAAAAGAATGTTGGCAGTGGTCTATGCCATGGGGCGTTTCAATGATTATACTTTTGGAAGAAAGACAACCGTGTATACTGATCAAAAGCTGCTGGTGTCGATAGCCACTAAACCACTAAATAACGTTCCTCGCCGTCTGCAGCGTATGCTTATCCGGCTCCAAAAGTATGACATTGACATTGTGTACGCACCTGGCACACAGATGTTCATCGCGAACACCCTGTCGAGAGCACATCCGCCAGTGGCCGAACATCATCTAGAAGAGATCGAGACAGTTAGCATGGTGCAGCATCTGGCAGTGACAGAAAAACGTTTGAAAGAAATAAGGCGTTTCACGGAGGAAGACCAAAATTTGCAGCTTTGGGAGACGTTATCCTCAATGGGTGGCCAAAAACAGAGAAGCAGCTCCCGAAGGAATTAACACCCTACTCCAATTTTCGGGACGAACTCACTGTCTGTGACGGTCTGTTGTTTAAGGGAAGTCGAATCCTAATCCCTCCTTCGCTCCGAAAGGAGATGCTGGAGCATGTCCATCGCGCACACCTGGGTGCAAAGTACACCATTAATCGAGCAAAGAGAACTGATGTTCTGGCCAGGAATGACAGGTCAGATCAAGGATCATGTGTCTAAATGTGAGGCGTGCCGTTCACACGACATTCGGCAAACGAAGGAACCGATGATGCTGCATGATGTTCCGGACCGACCGTTGCAAAAGGTAGCAGTGGATCTATTCTTGGACAACGGAAAGGATTAATTACTCACGGTGGACTACTATAGTGATTAATTTGAAATCGATTTACTCACCACCACGACCACGGAGGCAGTACTCAACAGGCTTAGATGTCAATTCGCACGGCACGGGATACCGGAGGAGCTAGTCTCGGACAACGGCCCCCAGTTCAGCAGCAGGGCATTCCAGGCTTTCGCAACCAAATAAGAATTCGCACACCGGCAAACCAGTTCCTATCACAGTCAATCAAATGGGAAGGCAGAGTCGGCAGTGAAGCAAGCCAAGCGACTATTAGCGAAGGCTAGAGATACTCGGGAGGTCCCACACCTCATGCTACTGGAGAGTCGCAACGCTCCTTCAAAAGATATCCGCCTGAGCCCAGTGCAGCGCCTATACAGTCGAAGGACCAGGACTGTGGTGCCTCTATGCTCAACATTTCTACGCCCTGTCACGCCACAACTTGAGAAAGTACAGAACAGTTTGAAAAGGCGAATGGCTACTCAGAAACGGTACTACGACAACGGCGCACGGGAATTACCTGAGCTGAGAGTGGGGAAAGAAGTATGGGTTGAACCAATTCCAGATGGACAGGAGCGGTGGAGAAAAGGAGTCGTGGCTGCGAAAGTCGGTGAAAGGTCAAACGAAGTAAATGTTGGAGGGAAGAAACTAGGAAGAAACCGAGTACAGCTGAGGAGAATCCGAGGCGACAGCATGAATCAGGGAGAGAGCGTTATACTGCGTGCGGCAATGAGGCGACATTGGCAGATCCAACAAAGAGGACGCGGAGTGGTAAATTGTATAGACTACTTAGCAAAGTACAGCAGCAAGAACATGAAAAAAGGGAGGATGTGATGGGAGTATCCACTCGAACAAACCTGCGGTGCCAGCCCAGCAAGGAAGCCGTTAGGCTGCCGCAAGCAAAGGCGGCAGCCAATTGGACGTTCACACGTTTCTCGCATGCACGCTGATTGGCCAACCGTTGGACGCATTGGAGTGAGTTTGTTTGACTGAATCAAAGGAAACATATCATGCATTCACAAAGGTCGTTAACTATGGATCCAACTAGCTGTATATACCGATATGTTTCACTCGCCCTCTGCCTGCGTTTTCGCCTGGTCCTTTTTTTTGCTGAATATACGTTTTGTCCCTGAAGGACGACTTTT
>CALYDF020004854.1:0-14970 GCA_944474145.2 Dicrocoelium dendriticum | reverse complement strand
ATTTCTTCTTTTTTTTCTCTTCCATTTATGATCTTAATTTGTTTATCTTATTGATTTTTTTTGTTTTCTCCTCCGCAGCAACTGTCATCTTCACCGTACCACCCACAAACCAACGGGATGACCGAGCGGTTCAACCGGACATTGAAGACGTGGATAAACTGCACGAAGTTGGCATGGGAAGATGCTTTGCCTCAAGTTCTGATCGCGTATCGGACCAGCATGCAATCAACCACCAAGGTCTCGCCATTCGAATTACTGTTCGGCAGAGAACCACGGATTGCGCTCGATACTTGCCTACCGAATCAGGGTGAGTGGAAACATCCAGCTGAGCATCAAGAGCGAAGGCGATGGAAAGCTAGAAGCGAAACCAAAGCTCGACAAGCGCGGAATAAGCGAAATTACGACGCCAGGCATGAGGCTCACAAGTGGAGGCCATTCAGGATTGGAGAACGGGTCAACTTACGGAACAACGATCGGCCGGATCATGACGGGCCGGGCGCAAGCAAGTTCAGAGAACGCTGGAAAGGCCCCCTACACCATTATCGACCAGAAAGCGGGCAACTTCTTAATAGACTGCGGAGGAATGAAACGTTGGATGAATGCTGCTCTCCTGCGACCATGGTACGAGAGGAAGAAAGGTCCTGGAGGAGGGGCGGGTGTAGAGGGGGCCGCTTCCAAGAATGGCTCTGGGGAGCTCTTCGGAGCTAGCTGAGAGCGGATCGCGAAAGACGGCTAGCGACGAGCCTGGGCCCGGAACTACGGAGCGGGAACATGTGGACAGCGCAATAAATCAGACAAATACGCCGCTAGCGCAGCCCACAGCACCGAGGCCGAGCCGATTGACACAGCCCCGAACAAGCAAGTCGAGAGCTCTCGAACGACTCCTGGCCGATCCAAATCGGGTGCAGAGAAGCGGAGATCGAGGCGAAAACAGGAAGACGGATCTTCCAAGTCAGAGCTCCCGAGGCGAAAGGACTGGCTCGTCTCTAACATCCGCACCTGTGTTGCGTTGTGGGACGGAAACCTAGTCGATATTCGATGGCGCGCGCGAGACCCTCATGTGCCCATTTTCGGTGTGCAATAAACGTCTACCCCTCCTGTCTTGTCGTTCTCGCTACAATCTGGTCGCGAATGTGGTGCCACAGGTCTCCCACTGTGGCTATGCAGTCCACATCACACTGGCATGCAGCCATCGCCTTCTCCAGCTCAGTACGTTTCGCCACAGTTATGCCGATTTACGCCTGAGTGCAATACATAGCTTTACGAAATACATGTACAGTTTTGTCCTCACCAACTTGTGAGCAGTGCCACACTCAGCTTTACGCAGTACACGTATCATGCGCACTTCACGCATATCACGCTGACTTACGATGACATAGTCGAGCAGGTGAGCGAGAACATGCCGTGGGTGCGTCCAACTTGCTATATTACTCGCATTCAGTGCAAACCGAGTGTTCGTGATCGTTAGGCCGTGAGTGGCACACAGTGAGAGCAGCCTGTCACATTTCGCTTTCCCTGAACCAATGCCATGCGAACCGATAACATCTGTCCACACCGATGCATCACGCCCAACGCGCGCGTCGAAATTACCCAGCAGAAACGGTCGGTCGCTCCTCGGCACAGACCGTAGCACGGAGGATAGCTCAGTGTAGAATTGAACACGCGTCATCAGGATAACACATGGTCGGGTCGTACGTGCTTATAAAAGTGGCAAACTTACCCTTTCCGAGTCGCAGGCGAACAGTCATCAGTCGCACTGATGCTTGTTGGTTCACTCACCAGCAGGCTATGGAGGCGGTCGGATATTGCAAATCCGACCCCATGATCACGTGCTGCTGAGGCGGCGTTGCCCACCAAGTAGAATGTGTAGCCAGCACCTGCTTCATGAAACCTACCTTGCTCAGCGAGGTAGCGCCGCAATATCGATGTTGTAGCGTGCCAGCTCTATCGCAGGGAGTGCAGTGCGTCGCTCCGGGCACTCACTCGAGTGCCGGTCCAGTAGTGTGCGCAATCTCCAGCACCCGATTCTGAGTACTTTGCGCGCAGGCATTCGACTGCGTTTGTGGGCAATCGCACGCGATGTGGTCGTTGTGCTTCGGAGGTTTGCTTGAGGGACCCCGCCCGCAGCCTTTGGCTCAATAGCCTGACCCACAAGGCAGTGGGTGATTTGGAGGTTTGCTTGAGGGACTCCGCCGAGCCTTTGGCTCAATAGCCTGACCCACAAGGCAGTGGGGAGCAGATCCAGTTCGGGAATGTGATTGCAGAGACAGATTGGTATCTGCTTGATGGCAGTCACACGCAGCCTTTGAGGTACTGGAACAATTATCATATGTTTTGCGACCGTAATTGGATACGCACCTGCGACCACGGCCAGACGCAGGTGGGTTTTGGCGAGTTTGCACCAAGTTGACCAGGGGTCGTCTGACTTAAGGCGGGCAGTAGCAAACCATTTAACACCCGCAGGTGCCCTCCCACCGTCAGAGACATTGCGTGGCGCTCGTGCTCTACTCCAATCGAGCTATGAGCTTATAACCCGTAGACCTGTTGTCACCCGTGGCTAGTGATTACGGGAAGAGGGCCAACGACCATTTCCTAACCTCCGAAGAGGATGGACAAGGATACTGGCAGAGCAACCACTCATGACAGGAGAACGCCTAGGGTCCTCATACAACACCTTCGACTAAATGAACACCCGAAACCCAACGGGTCTAGCACATGGTAAGTTCACTGACTCATACAGATTGGTGTCCTGAATCTTAGCAGGGAGAAGGGCGAAACCCAACTCCCACCCTGCGGTCGCCACGTGGAGGCGCACACGACATGAGCCAATGGCGCAACAGTAGCAACAATGGGTAGACCATCTGTCAGTACCTAGCCACCACCAGTCTCAGCGCACCATAGGCTCTCCCGATATATACATATATATATATATATGTATATATATATATATGAGTACCAATTTCGGAGCTGAAGAAGTTGTTGGGGAATAGGGGTTCGTTAGACCTTTAAAATCGTTTAAAGTATATATATATTACATTTCATTTCACAGCAGGAAACATGTTTATACCCGCAGTTAATTATCCAACAATTAATAATGATTCTAGTCACCATTTCGATTACACGGTTACGACTTTCACATGTAACCTTCACTGCAAACAAATCCACATTTGCGAACCATATATTTGGCTGTACTGCGGACAACGATCCCCTGTCGAGGTTTGCGCTCTGAATTTTTCAGTTTTCTGTAGCAATACAGTAAACCACTATGACATCCAAGTGCATAGATTGTGGCAAACGCGTCACCTCCCGCTCAAAAGCTGTTCAATGCGCTCTGTGTGTAGGGTGGCTGCACACTTCGTAGGGTAACATTGATGACACTATATGAATGCCTTCAACGCACTGCCTCTGAGGTCGTGAGCTCCCATTGTGACTCATGTCGAGTATTAGTGAGTGACAAACGCCTTCTGGTTAACCATCGTCCTCTCAATATATGCAGCCTTGCCGCCCTGGCCATGTACAATACGCAAGATGAGTCACCCGCATTATCGCTTTCCCTACCTGCATCTGGGTCTGCTAGACCCACACCAAACCGAAGCCGCACTCTCTCCGCTACGTCGGCCAAGTCATTATCTTCAAGTAAGATGATGTGTCGACTGGAAAATAAGCCCAAGACCTATGCTGTCGCGGGGAGCGCCATCGCTCCAACAACAACCAGCCTGTGCCCAGCTGCAAGCGTTCCCCCACGGAAGCTGGTCTCTAAGCCCAAGACGAAACCCAACACCTGGGATAACTCTTCCCTAGTGAATGGAAATGTGACCTCAACCTTAATCAGTCATAGCCCAGCCACCAATGCCGCTAAGTTTAATGTCAAATCCGGGGATAAACCCAATTCTAAGCTCTCTGCATCTCAGACGCAAATGAAGCTACTTCTCCATAGACTTTCTGAGCTAGAGAAAGTGATCAAAGTTAATCCGTCCTCTCGCAGACCGCAAATCCCTGAGCGCACTTAACCTTCTCGGGACCGTTGCCTCATCATTATGAATGCAGTCGAATCGAACAAAGCCACCCCAGCGGAAAGAATTTTGGATGATCAAATACTTCTCGAGCGGTTGGTCTCTTTGTTATTTGATGAAGGCGAACAGGCAATTAACATCGTCTCAGCAGGAAGCAAGAAGATCCACCCAAAGTTCGCCCCTCAAAGTCGTGTGCTAAACGGAAGAGGAATGCCGACGTATTCTGCGACGGACCTCGCGTCTCAAAAGTGAGCCGTATTACGTACTACGTGATCTTTCTCCAGAGGATCGGATAAAAATGAAAAAGGCTGTTGAGGAGCTACGAACACACCGAGGAAGTGGTGAAACAGACCTCCATATCGTGGATTTTTGCGTGGTTCGGAAGACACTGAGAGCCCGTTGGAGACCCATTCTCCTCATCCCGGGACAATAAAGCACACAAATGGACTACGCCAATGTGCCCAGTCTAAGGAATAAATTGGATGAGATTCATCTGACTGCCTTAGAGACCCATCCAGACCTGATTGCTTTCACTGAAACCTGGCTATTCACAGACATCACGGATTCAGAGGTGTCTATGCCCGGTTACCACCTCTCCCGATCCGATCGACAACGAGGAAGGTCCGGCGGTGGCGTAATGCTCTATTGGAAGACTGCTATCAAAGTACACGTAGTTGAAGCGATCAGTGACAACGACGATGAGTTTGATGCCCTCTGGTGTCGTGTTCATGATGGACGGAGTTCTCTCACATTTGGTGTCGTCTACAGAGCGCCTTCAGGATCCGGAGCCCGCTTGATGGACTCGATCAGGAGGCATGGTGCACGAAAGGATTGTCTTATCGTTGGAGATTTCAATGTTCCTTCTGTTGACTGGAAGCTGCTTCATTGTGCCCGACCTACAAAGTCCTTGGAGGCCAACCTACTCGACACCATACTTCGTTGTAACTTGCTCCAACATGTCGCTACACCAACTCGTATTCCTGCAGAACAGACGCCGCATATCCTGGATCTCGTGCTCCCCCATCACAGTCAGACATCACAAATCTTCCAGTTCTACAGCCCATTGGCAGCAGTGATCACTGTACTGTCTCATTCTAGTGGACACGTCGCTTCGTTGTTCACAGCCACTGTGCCGATCGTCAGCATTTCTGGCTTGCCGATACACTTCGTCTGAAAACAGCCACAAGCGTTGTCGATTGGTGTATCCCTGAACACCTCAATGATGAAGTAGCCTGGAATCACTCGTACTCCAAGCTGACGCTACTCATTTAACAGGTCATCCCCTTCTCCAAAAGAAGAACCTTCTCCAAAGACCCTTCATGGATCTACCATGAACTGAGATCAAGGATGAACAGAAGGCGTAAACTATGGGATCGTTTCAGAATTGCGCTATTTGAGCTTGACTACTGCTACTACAAAACCGTCAGGAATGGTTGCAACATGAAAAAATGCGAGAAACACCAAAACTACGAGCTGTCATTAGCTACACTTTCTAGTACAAACTCAAGGCGCTCTTCTCCTACCTCAAACGAGCACCAAAGCTGGCAGTGGTGTCCCTGCTTTCTCGCCCTGTGAGCATTTGAACCTAGTTTACGAAGACGTCGAGAAAGCTAGCTTTTTAGACCAGCAGTATTCCTCTGTCTACTCGACCGAAACGCTACTCCCAAATAGCGTTGCACCCATTCCTCCTTCCCTGTTTGAGCATGAGGATGTTAACACTGACGTTGTAATGAAACTTCTTCTTGACATAGGCCCGTATACCTCGCCTGGTCCTGATGGTTTACACCCATTGTTCCTTAAGACCGTGGCCGGGCAGGTTGCCGCTCCTGTCTGTCAAATCTTCCGTCGTGCCTTTGAGATCGGGCGGCTTCTAACTGCTTGGAAGGTGGGAATCGTCAAACCTATTTACAAAGGAGGGAACCGGCAGAATCCAGCCAGCTATCGTCCCATCTGCCTAACTTCGATTTGGTGCAAATTCATGGAAGGGATTCTGAAGCGGACCCTTCGCCTTCATCTCGAAGAGTTGGAGTTACGCCCTAATGCCCAACATAGTTTTCGAAGGGCGCGTTCATGCGCCACTAATCTGCTGGTGGATGGGGAAAAGTGGGCAAGATCCTTTGATGCCGGAAAGCGTCTAGACGCTGTGTTTGTTAATTTCAGAAAGGCTTTTAACAAGGTCCCTTATGAGCGGCTCCTCTTCCAACTCCGGGGAATCGGCGTCACTGGCAACTTTCTTTCTTGGGTCTCCGATTTCTTGGACGGTCGCTTCATGCAGGTTAAAGTGAACGAATCGCTTTCTGATCAATTTCTCATGGTTAGTGGGGCCCCAGTGTTTCGTACTCGGCCCGAACTGTTCAATATCTTATCAAAGACCTGCCATCCAATCTGCTGACCGACTGCTTAATCAACGCGGATGATCTGAACCTGTGGATTGAGGTCTCCAGTCTGAAAGATGCAGACAGACTTCAAACGACACTCGATCTGCCCACCATTGGTCACTAAAGTGGCAGTTACCTATTTACCGTGACAATTGCGTTGGCCTTCCAAACGGTGCTCCTGAGCCTTTTGGGGTTTACCATATCGGGGGTTTCTTGCTCAGAACTGTCAAAAAAGAGAGAGAGCTCGGGTTGATTGTGTCGTCTGATCTCAAATCGATCGAGGACACCCGGAAGAGAGTTGCATCCGCCTACAGAATACTTCACGCTATACGGAGTCTTTTCCAACCTGACCCCAGCACTCTTCAGACTACTGTTTCCTTTGCATGTGAGCCCAGTCCTCGAGTACGGATTGCCTGCTGCGTATCCTCTCACAAAGTGGGAACGTGACATGATCGAGAAAGTTCAACCACGTGGATCCAAATCCGTTCCAGATTTGCGGCACTCAGCTTACCCCTACGGCATTAACGGTTGAACCTGTTCCCATTGGATTATCGTCGTCGCCGAGGATATATGATATTCACGCGGCGTATTCTACGAGGTGAGCTGGGGAGTGGAGCTGCAATCGTTCTTTCGTCTCAACACAAAGTGTGCAATTCGAGGCAACCGGTGGAAAGTTTTCACACCACGGCGACTCCGTGTGCGGTTCGAGCTGGCCCTATCCACCCGGGTAGTGAATGACTGGAACGGCTTCCCGTCGGCTGTCGTTGATGCGGAGACAGGGGAATGTTTCAAACGACTGCTGGATTCCCACTCTCTGAGTGCGTAAGGATTCTGCTGCCCACAATATCACCATAGCGGTCTTCTGCGGACGCCTGTTCCGCAATGATCCCAGCAACCCTCGCAAAGTTCGGGAAATGACAGAGCTGACAAAGGATCTTCCTTCTGCTCTCTACCAACCTGTGCACCAATGAACCAATAGACTATACATCGACACTCGCATATTTTGGAAAATTCATTATACATGCTGACACTACGTTCATTTTGCAGAGACATAGCGCGGCCATCCCTAAGCGATTTTTACATTCTGTTTCTTTTTAACCGCATGGGTACTGTTAAATATTAACTCTTCCACTTTTATACAACTTTGTAATCAAGCATGGTACAGTACAGTTTTCAGATTTTGGAGTTCCTGCCTCATTATACACACCTTTCATAACTAATTACCCCATTAAAACTCATACATTTAGAGAACTCAGAGACCAGTTGTCCTGATGAGCAACGGGACCGTATGATTACCGTAACAAAAAATAATGTTGCTTCGGGACGTTCCGTGGTACAAATGCTACGTAGCAACGTGGTTACCTAGCGACGTTGTCAAGGAGGATGAATGTGCAATACCTGGAAATAGCTGGACGGTGTGTGGAGAAAGGGATTGTGTGTTAATTATGATGCCATAGGAAGGGTTACCGGTAAGGGTACATATGTGTGACAGTTGTTATAATATTTCGGTGGCCATAATTGTTTTTCTGCTATCGCTATGGCTGTGGATGATGGTCAGCTGTTCAGATCTTTGGTTAATAGGAAGCATGAAAGTGTTGAAGACATGGAGGAGCTCTTCGGACGTTTTCAGTTCAAATCGTTGACATGTTTTTCCAGCGTGGAAGGCGCAAACAGCCGCTGGATGGGGACGGCAACGCGGTAACTCAATCTTTTTGCGGGCCATACTGATCGAGATTTTCAGCTGAAATAACGTGGAAAACAGTGTTTGAATAAACACTTTAAACGAAATTTGACTATTGTCAAATTTTCTCTGATCCAAGATATCTTGGATCGATTAAAGTGGTACTGGCCAAAGCGTCTTTGACGCTTACTGGTAATTTTTCCGGTTGTTCCCAGTTTTAATCGCGTTTCGCACCCTGTTTTTTGCCTTTTTATTTCGGTCGTTTTCCTCTTGTATACGTGTTGTACTTCTACTCTGTTTTCCACATGAGTATGGCTGTCTCGCTAAACACCGAGATGGATGGGCGTATGGGGTCCTTGTTTGATGAGTCTACTGCAGCTTGCGGACAGGTTAATTGTTCAGAGCCAGTAACAAATGTATCTGACGGTATGCAATGTGACGTCAGCTGCCGCTGGTATCACGAAAGCTGTACAGGCCTACAAGCTGACCAGTACAAAATGCTATCATTAAGCCTTCACTTTCTTTTCAGCTGTGCTGAATGCTGCGCTCAAAGATCGACGCACCCGGCTCTCACTGGTGCTAAACTTTCAACGCTGCCTTCAAGGTTGGCAGATGTTGAGTTGACGATAGCTAAACTCGCCTCTATTGCGTCGCTCGATACGAGATTGCGTTTGATTTTACAATCACTGAATATTTCGATTGAAGGCACTGCAATAGATAAATAAATAAATAAATAAATATTTATTCTCGACTATGCGAGGCACGCCAGTCGAGGCATGATCAGGTATGTACAGCTGTACAGACATTTTATGGAAACTGTAGTGACAGTAGAAAATTGTTCATATGTCCATGCTTGGAACTGTGCGATGGTGAACATGCGAAAGAACGATTTGTTTGGACATAATCGCTCTGCCATATATCGCAGTCATACCTCGACTAATAATAGATTGAGAATCCTGAGTGATCCATTGAAAGATAATTGAAGAGCAAGCTATCCAGTATGATGATTCTAATTGAGCTGCCAGTGTGAAGTTATGGGTTGTGACTTTATTCGGTGGCGAGTCACATTCGCCAAGTTGCAGTGTTGTTAAACGGACATTTGTGGCTTTTTATAGGGAGAACGCTTGCCAGGCGAAAACCCACCACGACCTGAAACACTGCCGCCAATCCATTGAATGGCAAGTTGTAACTGGCTATGTTTCTTGTTGAACGTTCTTTTGCTCCGTTATTCGCAGTCAAGTTGCGTCCCATTTTTCTGCTGACTGATGCGCTATGCGAGCGGCCATTGCGTGCCTGGGTCCTCTCCTGTTCCAGATCGGTAGGTCAGGAACTAAGCATTCTATCTGGATATGATGTGTTGATCATCTGCAGAACCACGTGCAGCCTCGAAGAATATACGTTGAAATATGTTGAAGTCTTGGAGGACAGGATAGGTTCCTAAGAAAGAATCGCAGATCCCCCGGGGTATGTAGTGAAATTGATTAGAGATTGTGGTAACCACGGCCATTTGAGCGGTCAAAGCGGATTGAAGAGCTTAGAATGACCGATTGTTCAAGCTTTGTCTTGGCAGGAGAATGCGCCTTCCGTAGTCGAAAGTCCTCCAGTCAAGAGATATGTGGAATAGGGATGGTTAGATAAATTGGACTCAGTGGTTCATGCCGCGGAAGAATTGATTGATTTGTCCAGTTAGTAAGTTGTAAAAAAGTTGATAATTTTCCGCTCATGTCCAGATAGAGGAACTGTGTGCCTTGGATTGTTGTCGAAACGGAGGACAATTCCTTGGGTGCGTGTCGCCGTACCTGTGACAGACATTGCTGACGATCCATCCACTGGAGTCTGTCACTTGGTCATAAAGTCGCACATCCTACCGGCCAGTCCAGGTAGCATTGCTGGCTGTCCTCATGAGCCCATCAAAGTGAAGAAAAATAGGGTGCGGAAATACTAAAAGCTCTCTGCTAGACCCCGAGAATTAGTTGCCACGGCATCGCAAAAGATGCCGTCTTTGACAGTCGTAAAGTTGTCTGACGATTGGACACAGAACTTTCCGAAGATGCTGACCGTCTCGGCCGCCAATGAAACAGCCCTTTCCAACGAAGTGCTCTAAACTGCTCAATGCAATACAAAGTCAACGGCCTCTGCTCCAGTGAACCAGAAGAAGAAGCGGACTAGATCTGCTCGTAAAACTTTGAAGGGGCTTGAAGACCCAGGAACTAGTAAGACGTCAGCAATAGAGCGGAAAATCTACGCTACCGTTGCTTCAGCGTCATTTGTGAAGACAGGGACAGTCCCACCGCCAGTGGTGAAAACAGCTGGTATAGGTGTCGACTCCAAGGCACGTGGGGTAAACACTCCACGTCGTACCGACTCCTTCACGGATAGTAGCGTTATTTTCCGTAACGTTACTGAATCTGCAGCAGCTCTCCAAAGGGAATGCATCATGGATAGCATCAAGTGGCTGAACTGTGTGTCAGCAAGCTGCTTCCACCTGGTGTCACTGTCAGAAAGCTGACCAGCTTGGGAAACGTCCCTATCGCTACGTCAAATCCACGACCCCGACTACTTTGCGCAGTCCTTTCTACCTTGGAGAAACGCAAATCATTACTACGGTTTGCGTTCAAACTTAAGGGCAGTGGTGTCAGCGTTTAGCCGGACCCACCACTGGCAGATAAACTGACGTTAAAAAAGGCTATCAAACACCTCAGAACTTCTTCGCACTCAGTCTGCAAATAAGTGTTTAGTTCTAGGGGTTTTCAACCTCCCGGAAGTCTGTTGGGCCGATCATTCTTGCAATTCGGCATTATAAATAAATAAATATTTTATTCTCGACAAAGCGAGACACGCCTTTTTGGCATGATCAGCATATTGCATGATTGTACCTGATAGCGGAATAAGCAGCACCAACAGTGGGAGTAGTACATTTGGAGACAGTAGTGTGGGCCCGTAGAGCCCAAATGTTGTATGTAGTCTATGTACGCAGAATGCGAGAGGTAGATATTAATCGGATCACTTATATGGTATGTTGATGAGGAACTAGTCCGATGAGGTCCCGTAAGCAATGTAAGTCCGTGAGTGAAGTATGAGAAAACGGGTGAAAAATACTTAAGAATAGTGGTATGTCACTAATCAGATATGAAGGCGTGTTCGTGCGAGAGCCGATATATACACAGAACTTGTAAATGTGGTGACGGTCAACTTGCCAATGTGTTAGGGGCGGTGACTTTATTGAGTGGCGAGTCACATCCGCCACGTCGCAGTGTTGTTAAACAGACATTCGTGGCTTTTTGTAGGGAAAACGCTTGCCAGACGAAGACCCACCACGTCCTGGAACACTGCCGGCTGTTGATATAACATTGGCAAGGTTCTATCTGACCGATTACCCTCGCGGATATTCGCAGTCACGTAACGCCAATTTGTTTCCTTTGACTGTGTAGTCGCCATCGGAGTCCAGTACAAGTGGTTGGAGCTGTTGAAGTCGGACGACTCAGGTGACTTGTGTTGAATTGATCTGTTTCCTAGGTTCTTTAGTGGGTCATGATTATGAAATGCGGGTTTTTTCGTTGTTCTTTATTGAATCCGTGCCCATGGGAGCGTCGCAGGTACGTCTTCAGCAGTGTTCGGTGCAGGTAATGTTATCCTGTAGAACAAGGGTGAGAAGAAAAACGGACCGAGCAAACTGCCAACAAAATTGAACAGGACTATTTTATTGTATAAATATAAAATTTACGGTAAAGTTGTGCTGGCTGAAATCAATGGAGTGACCGATGAGCTGAGGCTAGTGGTACCTATACCGCCAATGAATAGTTGCGATATGAACGAAGAGAGACGCCAAACAAGAGCGGAAGACGTTAATGTGAGCTGGATTGAAGCAGTTAATGAGGGTAGGAGCGTTGATGCCTTGCTGATTGACTTTAGCAAAGCATCCGACAGAGTGAATCACTTTATCTTGCTATCCAAAATAACAGTTATGGCGTGGGTAGAAAATTGCTGAAATGGATTCAGTCTTTTCTGGACAAGCGGCAGTGGTGCGTCCAGGTCAATGACTACCAAACGAAATGGTGTATTACCTCTAGTGGTGTGCCACAGGGCACAGTACTTGGCCCAACGCTTTTTCTGTTTCATACCAGGACGTTTGACATCTACTTGCGCGCTGTTCGCAGATGATTTGAAAGTTTGGAGGGAAATATCGACCCCCGTCCATGAAGATATACTGCAAAGTGATCTCAATACAATCTCCTCATGGGCATCAACAAACTACCTTCCACTGAATGCTGAAAAGTCCGAATTGCTCCGCATTGGCAAGTGCTGTCGGGACAGAACTTACAGTGTCGGTGGACGTCTACTGTGCTCGGCTGCGACGGGTAGAGATCTAGGAGTACCATCCCGATGGGACTTAAAATCGTCAGACAATACGCACAAGGTCTACTGTTCCAGCCTACGCATGTTTTGGTCATTAAAGCGAACCTTCCACGTTTGGTCGGAGGAAATTGCTGTCAGGCTATACGTCTCCATGGTGCGCGCGCTTTTAGAGTACGGAGCACCGGCCTATTAACCAAGTACAAAAGGTGAGATGAGAAAACTGGAAAAAGTCCAGCACCTAGCCACCCGCCTGATCCCCACGCTCCGAGGCTTATCTTACCATCAGAGGTGCCACAAGTTACGTCTCCATACACTAGTATACAGGAGAGTACGAATTGACCTCATTGCAACGTTTAGAATCCTTCACTTGAGACATTTTCCTCACCTGAGACATATGTTCTGTGTTGTGGATGCACCTATTACCCGAGGGCATGCTTACAAGCTGGAAGTTCCACGTATGGACAATGTCACTCATATTCACTGTTTCGCGCGACGTGTGATACATTACTGGAACTGGTTGCCCAGGTCCGTTGTTCTTTCTGATTCAGTGCAGTGTTTCAAACGAAGCATCGATAAACATTTTTCAGACTTGTGTTTCGATGCAGACGCCATGTTTGACCTCCTTTCGACGCGTGGTTATGTCACGGCTACACTAGCAACTTTAAAATACCAAGAAACATAGTGCTTTTTTGTGCTTATATATCGGTATTTTGTTTGCTTATTACTAAATGACTATTGATGTGCATTCACACAGACCCATATTCGGCATGGGTCATTTTTGCTTTACTTATGATGGAGATCACATAGATTCCTATCTTATTCTCCTAATAAATTGATTCTGATTGATTCTGATTCTGTTACCAAGCATAGAGATAATGATTAAGACGAAGAAGAGTATCATAAGGTTGTAACTTATATCAATGGGAACTTGAGTCGATGGCAGCCGGTGCTCAAAATAAGAGAGGCCTTGGCATGAGACCTATAGGCATTTGGAGCCTCAGAGGACTGACTTGGCCAAAATGTTTTGGATTAAGACGCACAGAAGGAAAGGTAACCAAAAGAGAACTGGGATGTTGCTCTGAAGTTAGTGATAACTATACCGCCATTGAACTGTCGCGATATAGAGCAAAAGAAAGGCAAAACAAGAGCGAGGGACGTAATTGTGTGCTGAGAAGTATGAGAATGGAGCCGAGAGGCAGACCTCAACCAAAGACTTGAGATTGCAATTTCCGTAGAACGACCAAGCACGCAGATAATGCAGCAAACGGAGGCGAGCACACAAGGCGGCTAATTATACCAATGAGAACATTAATCGGTGGCAGCCGATCCTCAAAAGAAGAGAGGCCTTTGTTTGATGCCTATGGGTATTTGGGGACTGAGAGGTCGGACTAATCGAAGAGGTTTAAAACTGGGTACCACAGTAGCAAATGGAATCAAAGGAAGCCTAGAATGTTGCGCTGACGCTAGTGATACCTATACCTTCACTGAACCGATGCGATCTGGACCAAAAGAGAGGCCAAACAAGAGAGGGGAACGTAATTGTGAGCTGAGATTCATGATGGTGGAGCCGAGAGACAAAGTCAATCAGAGACCTAAAATCGCAATTTTGCAGGAGAACAAGCATACAGGTAATGAGCCAGACGGAGGCCAGTATCATGAAGCTGTTTCTTATGCCAATGAAAACTGTAATCGACGGTCAAAAGAAGAGAAGCTTTTGTTTGAGACCTATAGGCATTCGGAGCCGGAGGCCGGTGCGGTCCAGGAGGTTTAAGAGTGCGAGGCACAGTAGGAAAGCTCATCAAACGTGGCCTAGTTTGTTGTGCTGACGCTATGGGAACCCAATATACCATTGAACCGATGCGGTACGGACCAGGGAAGAGGCCAAACAAGAGAGGGGGACGTAATTGTGAGCTGAGAAGCATGAGAGTGGAGCCGAGAGGCAAAACCAGCCAGGGACCTAAATTTCAATTTCGGTAGAAGGATAAAGCATGCAGGTAATGTACAAGACGGAACAGAGTACATGAGGCAGTTAATAATAAAAATGTGAACATTTTCCGACGGCAGCCGATGCTCGAATGAGAGAGGCCTTGATTTGAGACCGATGGGTTTTAGGAGCCTGAGAGGCCGGACAAGTCCAGTAGGTTTAATAATGAGCGTCACCGTAGCAAAGAGAATCAAACGGGGACTAGTAAGTTGTGCAGGCGATAGAGGTACCTGTACCGTCACTGAACCGATGCGATATGGACCAAAAGAGAGGCCAAACAAGATATGGAGACGATACATGTGAGCGGACAAGAACGGTAGTGGAGCCGAGAGGCAAGATTAATCTAGGACATGAGCTTTCAATTTAGGTAGGGGGACCAAGCGTACAGATAAGGAATCGGACGGAGACGAGAATCATGAGGCCGCTAATTATACCATTGAGAACATTAATCGATGGCAGCCCATCCTCAGAGGAAAAGAGGCCATGGCTTGAGACCTATAGGCATTTGGAGCCTGAGAGGCCGGAGTAGTCCAATGGGTTTAACGATGAGTGCCATAG
>CALYDF020004853.1:0-14980 GCA_944474145.2 Dicrocoelium dendriticum | reverse complement strand
CGAAGCAAACACATGCATTTATGGTGAATCCGGTGAGGCTATAATATAAAATGCACAAGTTCGAACCGAAATATTAGTAACATAAATATAAGGAGGTGGATGGCCGTGTTTGCCCGGTCTACCGATAAGAGGTTGCAGTTCAACGACACCAAGTATAAAATTCGGAGCATAAGCCATCCTAGTACGTACAGATACCACCTAAGGCCACTTATTCTATAGCAGGGTTCTTATGAGTGCAAACTCAACCTGCACGTGCTAGAGTACCTTGAGAATTTTGGGCAGACTGAAAGGCATCAGAGAACGCAAATCAGCACATCGGCCTTCTTCGTAGAGCTTTCGGGATGTTTGACGCCTTAATGTTTTCGAGAATGATTGGCGCATGATTGAGACAGCACGTGGGATACGCTATTCAAGCTTGGCAACCTTAGCAGAAGCACCAACTCACGGCGCCTCATACTGCAAAACGCAACGCAACAAAGAACGTCAGAGCTTTTCACGTCTTCCCTATCCTCTCAGTCTGAAAACGCCCAAAATATACCGCGGAATTTATCGGACTCTCAGAAGCAATCTCATAATGGTGTAGCCGACCTTAAAAAGTTCAATCATAAATACCATTCTCTTTTTAACTAGGTCAAAACAAATATCTAAGGCATCATTAGTCTAGGTTGTTCAAGCAGTACAGAGGATTGGAAGCTTAATGGAAGTATTTCTTCCACCGAGTGTTACAGCTTTGAAACGCCCCTCCGGCGCATGTATTACTGCGCCTACACCATCTCTTTTCAGAAAGTGGCGTTGTCGATGCTCCAACACATTTTCACAACATGACATGGCTGGTGGCCATCACATGATGACATTAGTGGACAACAAATAATGGACGGCCTCGTAAGCCCACTATAATCCATGCAGAAACACTCGCACATGTTCGACTCTAAACCCCTTGGTGAGTCATGTCTCTCACACGTTCTTTTTGTGGCACCGTTTTATAAATGTTTATAATGTGCACTCTAACCATCCTAAGGACAATATCATGCATGCGCTTCAATATCAGTCATAAACAACTGCACAGTTACTCCATTGCTACATTTGTGAATTGCTGGCTCGTATACACAGCATCAATTGATGTGCTGCGTTGAGAATATTTTGGGCAGATCTCCTCAGAATCAAACATTTACTTAGTGCGGATTTCATGCTAAATGCGCCTAGTTCGGCTGAATTAGGATGTTATATTTAGCAACCAAATCGATAATTTGCGATGTCACTGAAAGCCGTAGATTGAGTGCACAGGCAAGGTAATTAGGTACATTATTTTCGCAAGTAAGCAAATGGTTACTAATCAACTTGAATGATCAAGTACCGTAATATGTGGGTCACGGAGAAGTTAACTGGCTTACGAATTACTTCTGTGTACAGCTTGACCTGAGAATTCAATTCCATTATTATTTGCCCGTTAACCTTGGATTGCGTGAAAAATATTGAATCTAATTATCTTTTCCGTGCAGTCAATCTACGGCTTTCGGTGACATCGTAATTTCTCCATTTGGCCAGTCAATATAAGATCCTAACCAGTATTCAGCCCAATTAAGCACATTTACCATGAAACCTGCACTATGTAAATGCTTGAGTCTGACGAGATTTGCAGAAACGAATTCTTAACTCAGCACGCCGATTCATGTTATGAAAGGAGTTTTTGTTTGTTACAGATAAGTATTTTTTCATCGGCTCAGACATGTAAATGTTTATTTCTGAATAAACTTAGTTGAACTAGCCGAAAATCCCGTGGACAGTGAGTATGATGGTACTAAATTCACAATAAGTACATGTCCTACGAGGACGGTGTCACAGAGTTTAATGCTATCATACACTGAGTCCATCATGTACATCATAATACAAAAAATCTTCCTTGAACACTACTCATTGCACAGATTCGAGGGGCACTGTATTGCTTGTAGGCTGTGCCCATTCCATGGATTGGCGACATCCGTATCCGGAGTTACCTGTCACTGTGGCCTCCTCGGTTTTAGGCACAGGGGGTCTACGTCTACAGTGGAACGATGGGTGGCTTGCGCGGCAACACGCACATTTCCATCCACACCCCATATATCCGGCGTTAATGCGAAGGAAAAAGACCGGGAGGCATGTGGATAGGAGCCACGTTTCATCAACTTAGCCCACCCACATTGGTTCAGCAAGCAGAGCAGAAGTATTCATGCAACACCAGGACAGGTACTGTGAGCTCATTGGCAATACATCGCGCACAAAGCAGAAGTCATGTATTAAAAATTGCGCACCTAATTGTCAGCCCTCGGTAGCCCAGTGGTAGAGCAGCGGACCGGAAATTCGTTGGGCCGGGGTTCGATTCTCCGTCGAGGCACATTATTGTGTGCGAATTTTAATCGTGACTTCTACTTTCTACGAACTTTACACTACTCATAAAACATCCACAATTCATCATCATCATCATCATCATACACGTTAGCTAGAGGTGGGAAACACCTCAGCTACTGTGCCGCAATACATAGAAAAAAGGAGAAAAAAAAGCAACTGGTGCAAGCTGGCTGAGCTACCGGTAACGGATGGGCATCGTTCCGGTAAGCTACCAGCCGGCTGCTGTGCAGCAAAAAAAATTTACCATGCAAAATTATATAAGGCTAAACAATGAGATGGTGATTGGAGGGGGAGGCTAAGAGGGATGGGGTGGGACAAAGAAACTCACAGCACGAACGCCACTGAGGTCGCTCCTAGCCATATCAGCAAGTGTGTCCAACCAAATGTGTTCATCGTCTTTCGGACCCCAACCAGGGAGCCGAGACGCTCCAACCGAGGCCAGCTCAGAAGTGAGGGCCTTCATTCCTCTGGACCACGTCATCGCTTGGCCACCCCTCCTCTTCTTCCATCCACACCCCCTGCGCGCAAACAACGCACGTCGCGGGAGTCGGTGGGCTGGCATGCGTAACACGTGGCCGAGCCATCGGAGCCTGATGCGTGAAATAACGGTGCTGAGCGGTTCATTCCCTTTTCCTGTGCCATAAACAAGGCTTCGAACACGCTCGTTGCTCACGCGGTGTTCCCACCAGATGTGAGCTAAATTACGAAGGCACCGGTGGTCGAACGTAACTAGCCTCTTCAGGTCCGCTGCTTTAAGCGGCCAGGTTTCACAACCGTACAGTAGGGTCGAACGTACTGCTGCATTGTACGCTCTACCCTTCAGGGTGAGAGTGATGTCGCGCCGGCGCCATAAGTGGCGAAGGTTAGCAAAAGCGCCCCGAGCTTTTGCTATACGATTCGTGATTTCATCTTCAATCCCACGGGCGCTGATACAACTTCCCAGGTAGTTGAATTTTTGAACGACTTCTAGCTGATCCCCACCAAGGTTCAGCGTAGGAGGCGGTCCAGACCAATCTTGGAGAAACGCTTTGCACTTCGAAGGTGCGAAGCAAAGCCCGAAGTGACGGACAGCTAGTGCTAATCTGTCCAGTGCCGCTTGGCACGTTTGTGAGCTGTCACAGATGAGGGCAATATCATCAGCATACTCTAAATCAAGAAGTCGTTCTCCTGGGAGCAGATCCACACCTAAGTCGTGTCCTGTAAACGCGATTTCCATGACTTCATCAACAGCGAAGTTGAAGAGGAAAGGTGACAGCGGGCATCCTTGTCTCACGCCGCTGGAGATATTAAAGGGCGACGACAACTTGCCGTAAGCCCTCACTCTGCCCGAGCTACGCGCATATAATGTTCGGATAATATTCACATAATTTTAGGTACACCTTTCCTGAGTAGACAGTCCCAAAGTGCAAGTCTATCCACCGAATCGAATGCACCTTTGATATCGAGGAACACGACGACGGTGGGCCGCCAATATATGTGACGGTGCTCCAACAACTGACGCAAAGTGAAGATGTGGTCAATGCAGCCACGACCTCGACGAAATCCAGCTTGCTCTTCGCGAATCTGGCTTTCACGGGTGTCAGTCAGTCTGTGAAGGATGACAGAGGCAAGCAATCTGGAGGCGATGGAGATAAGACTGATTCATCTATGGCTGCCGCATTCAGATCGTGAGCCTCCTTTGAAAATTGGGACTATGATGGAGCGGCTCCAATCGGTTGGGACAGTTTCCTGCTCCCACAGTCTCACTAGTAACTCGTGTAAATCATCCACAAGAGCAGGTCCCCCGAATGTGAAGAAGGCTGGAGGAAGGTCATCAAGTCCCGCGGCTTTGTTCAACTTCAACAGTCCGATCTCATGTTCGACTTCTGAGCGAGAGGGTGGATCCAAAGGAACAGCCCACGAAGCTTGGCGATCACTGGTCGGCGAGAAATCTAACAATTCCGACCGATTAAATTGCCGTTCAAAGTGCTCAGCCCAACGTTCCAGACATTTTGATAAATTGTGGATAGGCTGTCCACTCTCGTCACGTATAGTTTCACTAACACCAGGTCTCCTGCTGCCCGGTTCCCGTATCAGACGGAATAACTCACGATGGTTACCAAGGGCAGCGGCCATTTCCATCTCTGTTGCACGAAGAGACCACCAGGATTCGCGGTCTCTCTTCAGGCTAGCACGGAGTTTCGCCCGCAGCTCTTTGCGAGTTTCATTGTGTTCGCTTCAAGCCGGAATATGCCGGCGAGCATCTATAAGTTCCAGAGACTGTGAAGAGACCCAATGTTCATGTTGGCGATTAGACATACCACATGAGGATTTGCCTGCTGCTAGTAAGGCCTGTTGCATATGAGATCAGTGGCCTTCAATTACATCCAGTGAGCGTTTATCCAACTCGGATGACAGCGTAATTTGATAGGCGTTCAGAACAGCTGGATTCACCAGTTGGCTGGTGTCAATGCGCTCACAACGTCGTAGTGGGCGTCCGCCAAAACGCATCCGCAGGTCAGCACATACAAGTGCACGATCGGTGTCAACACATGTGCTCCAAATCGAGCGACAGTTCTGGACGCAGCCTCTCCAGCGGTAACTGATAGCAATGTGATCGATTTGCGTCCATAGCTGGTTCGAGGCTGGTGGGCGCCAAGTCACCCTCCGGCAGGTGCTGTGTCCGAAATTAGTGCTCGCAAGAAATAAGCGAGCATCCTCACACAAATGAAGTAACCGCTCACCGTTATCATTACGGGAGCCTATGCCATGTTGTCCGCCCAGATGCAGCTCATCTGTGGATAATTTTCCAACTTGAGCGTACAGATCCCCAGCCAGCACTACAGTGTCCGTGCTTCTTCTGTGGCGAAGAGTTCGTTCAGTTGGCGATAGAACTCGTCTTTTACCGAGGCATCGCTACAGTTTGTCGGTGCATAGGCAGCGATAAGGAACAGACACATATTAGTCCCACGCAACTTCGAAGTTTTGAACGAGCCAGCCAATCGGACCGCACACATCCGGCTACTGATTGGAATCCAATCAACCAGAGCAGCTTCAGCCCGGGGACTCAGGGCAATACCAACACCGGCTTCGCCGGTGCTCGAAGCTGCATCGTCACCGGATAGGCGCAATGAGAAAGTGTTGCTAGTGTCAACTGAAGGGGATCGCAGAGTGAGTACAGAGCTCGAGTCTTGCAAGCGGGTCTCCGATAAGCAGCAGATATTGATCGAGGGGATCTCCAATGTTCTGGCAAGTGCTGCCTGTTGACCGATCTGAAGCAATGTGCGAACATTGAGGCATGCCAGTCTGAAGGAGGATCGAGGGCTCCAAATGGAAGCCGATGAACTGGAATGGGCCGCTTGCTTGGACATGGGCCTGTTGACAGTGCAGGAATGACGCTCTGCGTTCGCCTGTGAGTTGAAACTAAAAGACAAGCAATTATTGGAGTAAGGTGGGGGAGGGCCGAGAATTGGGGGGTTGAAAACAGGGGGGATAAAAGTGAAGCTGGAACGGGACGATAAAGGTGAAAAAGCGTAAGAGGGGAAATAAGAAGATGGGAAGGCTTGAGCAGTAGCATCCAAACCCCTATCCACCCTGCTCGCTGACATCCACAATTCTTCATGCTTAATTGCAAAGCCAGCGTACCAGACGCACATAAGGTGGTGGCTGGGCTGAATCCCGTTCCGCATAAGATAAAACCACTCTTTGAACCAGCACCTTCACATGGAAAATGCACACCCGTTTCCCCAGCAACAGTTCACAGACTTCTGGAACCAGTATGGACGAGATGGTGGGTACTAGACTGATAAGCATCTTGTCAACATTCACGTCAAGCGTAACCACACCGGTGATATCATACAACCAGCATAGAATTCGTAAGAAAATGCATGTGTAGGCTTCCTACGGCATATGCAACTGAATAAAGGAACTGAGAAAATAAATCAAGTGGAATCCTTTCTATCCACATTAGGAAAATCTACTTTATGTGCAAGTCGGTTTAGCCCAGCTGCGGTGAAGAAGCATTAAATATGCAACGTCAACCCCAGTGTGAGGCGTAACCATACAGACTGCCGAGAAGACATGGCCAACTGTTATCCCACTAAGGATACAATGTCGATTTTTTTATTTCAACATTGCTAAAGGTCCGAAAGAAGACACTGTAACGTAAATAAAATCTCTACGCCGCGAACCTCATACCTATGGTGTTGCGGCTCAAACTGAATCCGCATCATTTGCAAGTAGTAGGGGGATTTATTAGGTTTTTGTGTAGTTTCGTCGCAGTTAGACACAGACAGACAGCCACCACACATCCAGGAAAGCGCTAGACGGCCGTTTCGTCCTATTGGGACTCGTCAGTAGCGCGCACCCGCCGAATCCTGCCGGATTCGAACCCACGACCTTACGCTTGCGAGTCAGCGACTTATGTCACTGAGCCATGGACGACGGCAGCGGACCGCCATGACTGATATCTAACTGCGATATAGCGCGGCTCATCTTCCACTGTCTCGCATGCTGTTACTGTGCAGAGGACAGGGCTGGCCCCCAGAGCAACGGTTTCCTTTGCAAGCCGCCACCAATGGAGGTGGCATGTAAGCGGCTAAGGCGACTACCGATTATTTGTAAGTAGTAGGGGGCTTTATTAATAGATAATAACTAATAGTGATAAATATTAATAAAGGAATAATAATAATGATTATTAATAATAAATAATAAATTCCCCAGTACTTACGAATAATCGGTAGCCACCTTAGCCGCTTACATGCCACCTCCATTGGTGGCGGCTTGCAAAGGAAGTAGTTGCTCTGGGGGCCAGCCCTGTCCTCTGCACAGTCACAACATGCAAGACAGTGGAAAATGAGCCGCGCTATATCGCAGTTAGATATCAGTCATGGCGGTCCGCTGCCGTCGTCCATGGCTCAGTGACATAAGTCGCTGACTCGCAAGCGTAAGGTCGTGGGTTCGAATCCGGCAGGATTCGGCGGGTGCGCGCTACTGACGAGTCCCAATAGGACGAGACGGCCGTCCAGCGCGTTCCTGGATGTGGGGCGTCTTTCTGTCTGTGTCTAACTGCGACCAACCTACACATGAATCCGCAATGTTCTTCCCCTCCTTGCGGATCAACAACCTGATGTGACGAGGTGTTGGAGCAGGATCCGTGCAATCCCCTTACCCACACAACACAGCAAGTTGATAACACGATAATCCATGCCACATTGCTAGCTCCGTTTTCTCTTGTACAGTGGTAGCACGAGGGCATTTCTTAGCTTGACCGGCAGTTTTTCTTCGATACACATGCACTGCATCAAGTAATGCAGCGCATCTACCAACATGATTCCGTTGTGTTTCAATACTGTAGGCGGTATCCCGTCAGTGCCGATATATTTGACATTTCGCAGCTGAGCAACTGCTCTCTGGGTTTCATCCATTGTCGGTGGGTTGGCAAGACACATCTTCATCACTTGCTCTTGCACCCCCACGCAAAGTAGGCCATTCAATACCTATACGGTCGTTCAACATTCAGTTGAAGTGCTTTCGTCATGGCAGTATTATGTCAGCAGTACTTGTGCAAGTAGCGCCTGAAGTAACATCTAGCAGCGCCCGCAGTGGCTGCAATATTGATCCATACACAACCTTCAAGGAGTCAAGGAATTTCTTATGTTGGTGGCGTTCGGCGTAGCATTCCATCTGCTTCGTCTTCACCGTCTATCACGCATTGTTGACACGACGGAGCTGTCGAGTCAATCGCCGTTGGTATTTGCGAAACTGACTCACCTTGTCGCAATGAACAGCGGCCGCCTCATGTGCAATGAACGCTGCATTCTTCACCCACACCATTGCGCCAATGGTCCGGCTGCTGTCAGTAAAGCAATCGAACAGCTTTCAGTTTGCCCACCCGAGGATTTCCTTAGCATTCCCCGTCAACTACTCATGCACGTGGTGCCACAGTTCGCTCATTGAGACTATGAATTAGACATCGCCAAGGCGGGAAGCCATCGCCTTCTCCAGTTACATCCTCTTCCTGACAGTACTTAACGAACAAACTTTAACTTTGTGCCCCTTTCTTTACGGGGAAGCAAAACATAGATGTAGGCAAATATATGTATACTTTTCTCCGTGTCAACTTGTGATCAGTTGCACACTAAGCTCCACTCTGTGCACGTATGACTCGCGCTTCACATATGTAACGCTGGCGTACAATGACGTAGTCGAGCAGGTGAGCGTGAACAATCCGTGGATGCAACTAAGTTGTTATGCTACTTGCGAACAGTGCATGCGACACCATGTGTATATGAAGGAAATTGTAGAAATTAATCACGCAAACTAGACAGTGATTGTGCGGCAGAATTGTAGGACTGTGGATGCCTGTGACTACTGATGAACCGGAAGGATAACGAAATGGGGATATTACTGAATTACCAACGGGCGTAATGCATTTGACGAGACAAAGCACTGTGAGCCTTGAGGATCACCGGCCACTTCTGGCAACGAGCCTGGGCAAGAAAAAGGGTGAGAGTATTTATCGAGAAGGCAATGAATCAGACAAATACGCCGCTAGCGAAGCCCACAAGATTGAAGGCTGATCGAGTGAGGCACACAAGGGAGAGCAAATCGGCAGCTTTCGAACATCTCATGGCTGACCAAGATCGGCTATAGCCAAGCAGACATAAGGGATTAAAACCTGCAGGGGTTTTCTTGCGAAACTCAAACCCGTAGGCACGTGGAATGGCCCGTCACACAAATTCTCATCCGCGTTGCGCCGTGGGAAGGGAACGCAGTCATTATGTGTACGAGTGTGTGAGTTGTCAATTGCTCATTTTTTGGTACTACACGCCCTGCCCCCACCTCCTGCGTCGTTCTCGCTACAGAATGACAGAACTGAGCAACTCAGAGTGTATGAATTCCGATTTATTGTAGGGCGTTCTTGGGAAAGGGTAGGTTATAATCAGGGTCAAGATAGGACCATACATTCCACAAATACATTTCGAGAAACAATCTTGGTAAAAAAAAGGAGTCAGAAGCAGCCTCGTTTAGTCTGGTGAACAATGCCATGGAGCTCATGTAGTGATGTAGATAACGAACGAATACGAGGAATAAGATGCCATAGCTTACCGTAACGGCATGTCAAGGCTTGTGATGGCTGCGAAGGTGAAATAATCACAAATCCTACAGAACTGTGGTGAGCAAAACTTGGAACGTCCGTGAAATACGGCCGTCCTAATTATTATATCATCATCGTTATACACATTAGCTCTAGGTGGAAAACATCTCAGCTATTGTACTGTAATACAAAAGACAAGAAGAAGAAAAATCCGTGGCACGCCGGCTGAGCCCCCAGTAACGGATGGACATCGTTCCGGAGAGCTAACTTCTGGCCATCGTGCTATCGTGCTTAACCGATGTGAACGTGATTGGAAGGGGATGCTAAGCAGGGGGATGGACAAAGCAACTCACAAGACAAACGCCATTGGGGCCGGCTCCTAGCCATAGCAACAAGTATGTCCAACCAAACGTTTTCATCGTCGTTAGGACCCCAGCCAGGCAGTCGGGATGCACTAACCTACAGCAACTTCGAAGTGAGGGTTTTCATTCCTCTCGACCAAGTCATCGCTTGGCCTCACCTCCTTCTATTCCAACCGCACGCCCGGCGCGCAAACAATGCACGTCGCGGAAGTTGATGGGCTGGCATACACATCACGTGGACCATCCGTACTAACTAAGCCCACGGCGAAGTAGATTGGACGTGATGCTTATGTATCAACGGGCGCAGCACAGATACGGTACGACACTAAATCGGTCATTAGTCATATCAGAATAAAGCCTTACGCACGGAACTTACATTGGCGATATAATGATGATGACGCATGATAGCACATTGACTGTTACCGCGCTGAGGATGCCATCAAGAGGAACGAACGATCAACTGAATAGTGTTGGCAACTTTGTCTTGGTTAGCAAGGGGATTGGTGTACTTAGTTAGATCTATGAAAACAAGACCACTAATTTTCATATGCTCAGCTACATTCAAACCGTCAGACGAACCACGGGAAATATAGCTATACTCACTCTTATGACTAACAAGCAAAAAGAATATGAAACCTCGATTTCATCATGTTAATCGTTAGTCAGTTACTTGCTGGGACTGTTCACCTTCCACGAATGTTCCGGAGCAATTTCGCTTGAAATACATGAATAGTGTGGTCATTCAAAGCATCGAATCGTTGTTGAACACGCGCCTAACAACCTCCACCTGGTGTTGGCTTGTCGTTCGGGTTACCAGTGTTCCAGCGAATTGTTCGGCGGTCGTATTCAAGGACGTGTTGGGTTTATGCTTGACCCGCGTTCTTCCTACAAAATGCTACGAATTTCTGTTTACCCTACGCTGCAACGTGACGAACGTGCCTCGCCACTAATTAAAGTCACTGCGTCTTACTTACGTGGATTATTTTTCTCAATCCACGGACGTCAACCATCCATTACAAAGAGTTCATTTCACCCCTTTTCACGCTGACTACGTGATGGAACTGAATCACAAATACGGCGTCCCATTTACAAATCCAAGCAACACAGTCACACATTCTTATAGACATGCATAAGCACTTATCACATGGATCCATAGGCGACAGCTAAAATTGTACCGTTAGTTATTCTAACTGCAAAGTGACAGTCTGTTGGATTCCACCGAAGCAAGCCCCAAGTCCCTACCTATTCCCTTGTTTCTGCCTATGACTGAATCTTATCAGCTGACAGTTTAAGTTATTTGATTGGACTATCGATCGGTTTGCTTTAAATCGTAGCTGACTTAATTCTTAGTTGGTCGTGTAACCGTTTGGACTTCGTTTAATTGTTGCCACCATTTGGTCGTGTTCGGACTTCTGGTTGTAATTTGAGTACAAAACTATTGTAAATTGTGATAGACATCGTCTAGGTCAATATCTAATTTGCTGCCATAAACCTTTGCGTAAATAGCACCGTAGCCGATTCTCAGTTTTGACTTTGGATTGATCCGGAAATCTTATGTGTTGCTTTAATCCATCGCTGATTTGACGGTAAAATTTACAATTACGAGTCTTTAGCGTTTGCATCATCATGAGCATGCCTTTGCAGGCGTGTCGCGCATTGTCGAAAATAAAACATTCATTTATTGCTGCGCCCGATCTTTAAATTCAACTCGAGGAAGCAATGTTGAGTGTTGCAAGTGACCTGCAAAACTCTCAGTGGATGGATAGAATGCCATAATGTGGATAGGACCGGTAGTATTGATGCAGCGAGTTTACAAGTTAAGGAGGTGTATGCTCAAGGTTAATAGCTTTGGTTCAATGGCACATGACTTACCAATGTTTGGTTGGTTGGTGACTGTTTGGATCTGGTTAAACGTTGGTATCGAGGGACGACCGCACTAATTTGATTGCTTTTCCGCAAACTACTCTTTCCGCTCCTTACACTGGGTTCGGACGTCTCCAGTCTTCGGTCCTTATGAGACGATCCGGTGGTCAGCGATTCCGTACTGGTCGTCTGCGGACCATATCCAACTCTGAAAACATCTCTGCTCGAATGCGAGATTCGATCCGAATCTGCATCCGTTGCTTCCCTCAGAGACTTATCCTCAAATGCATTGTTGTAGGTAATAAACTCTGGCACACACCAGGTCATCGGTTTTAGAATTCTCGTCACTGTCTTGCTGCTGGAGTGGTGACACGTTTATATTTGCATGGTTTGTCAATTAACTTTGCTTAAGATTGCTCGATTCCCAAAACAGACCAGATCTGTCGACTTAGCAGATGCTCTGACGGTGAATTTGCATTATACACTGGAGGTGAAATGACGCAGTGGATTGAAACATTGTCTGGTAATATTTGAGTAAATATTTGTTACTTACCGGATAAGTTAATTTGTGTAGTACGAGAGCGAATCCCAATCACTTATCCATTGGGAAATGTGAAGGCAATTATCTGAGGGCAATTTAGTAATCTGCCATTGAATACGCTAGTGAAATTCATGTTCACTTCCGAGCTCATCCACAATGCTGACTGTGTTACTCCACCATTTCTTTCGAAATTTTGTACTCATCAGGCAGAGATAGCATGCCTTGAACTCGGGACGGTAGGGATGTCAGTTAGGACCTCTACCCCCAACCCACTGGGTAACGACGGGCAGCGATTGGCACAACGGTTAATGATTGACATTTAGGGTCATTCTGAAGTTCATACCACGATCCACATTGGGGTAGAAGTCACGATTATCATACCGGTACACCCGGGTTGAGGTCTGTTACCTTTGCCTGATGAGATTAAACCAGGTCGAGGCGCGTCGTGAAGCGCAGTGTCTTCGGGCGGCAAACACCAAATATCTATATGCTTGATCAGTTACAGCCCCAATGCTCTAAGTAACCAAGATTCACTTCGTTTGGAATCACCGTCCACACTGAGATTCCGCGTCGTAATCTAACCACATAGCAAGCAACTATGGGCACATTTATCCGCTGTACAATTCTACTAAACTGGCAAATAGATACACCGTGCGTCCTGCGGGTCTCGATAATCGTCACCAATTCTTAAGGTGATAATAATCCCTATTCCATCTGAACTTCCATCGAGTATATAGGAGTAGAGCAACGATTTGATAACAGGTTTATTGCGAACAAACTGCACCTTGCATGTTCATTTGTTGTTCTCAGCGGTTTGATAGCCCTAGTGATACCAAGTACCAAAATCGTAGTGAAAAGAACTGGCATAACTTTTGTGCAACGGACCCGGCACCCAGCCCTTCAGATTAGCTGTATCGAGCCATTGTTCACACCATAGAGGGAAATTAATTCGGGAAAAACGTCAACTGGCACAAATTTCTTTATACCTCGTTTCTACTTTTGTACTCTTCACCATATGGCCTTCGCGCGTAATCTACTTACTTTGGTACAGATAAACTTCCATACAATCCACGATTATTGCATGTAAGTATCTCCAAGGGTTTGTTCTATGGTATATGGCCCTCAACTATGAGACATCGATGTAATGTGATTTTCGTCATCTAGGCACATTGCTGTTAAGTTTACAAATCGCATTGGCACGTTCTAAACTACTGACGTCAAGGCGATACGAGTGAGACCATTTGGACCACACGCCATCTGAGGGTGTCGCAGACGAGTACACGTATGCTGATTGTAGCTTGCTCTATGCATTTGTAATTTCATATGTGCGTAAATAACTTTGTTTTCGTTGACCCCATACGAGAGATAGTCAGGTATTCCGGAATTCAATCCTTTCCACTCACCATCGTACAAATGCAAATGAAACACGTGACCGAAGCTGTTCTTGTGTTGTAACCGTTTAGATCGATACGGATGATGGGTCCAAACGAGCACATTTCATCAATGAGCCTACGAGTCCATTACACGTATTAAGATTACCGAGCCCGATTGGGACTTGTTCTTATGATGTTAGGTGCAGGACGGTTAACCTCACTAAGTGGAACTTAGTGTGATTCCAGTGGGCAAAAGATTGCAGGCGGGCATCACCGCGACAAATTACGACGCGCAAATTTTAGCGACAAAAAACGAGAGACGCCCAGATGCAAGTGTGTTGGTATCAGCAGACAGGAGTACAAGTGGTGTGGCAAAACGAGATCGAATGACTATGATTCAACAGAAGCCCATCATTACTGAGCTAAACGAAACATAATAAGAACCTTAGTGGGTATATTACTCGAAATTGTGAGAGGCTGTTGCCACAGAAGACAGATCAGTCAGTAGGGAAGATTGCAAGTGGAAACTTTAGATAATAATCTACAGAGAAGTTATGTGTGAATCGGTTGCCACATCGGATCAGGGTAGGAGGATTTTGATGAAATTGAAGAGAGCGCAAAATTTCTACATGACCAAGACTTGACGCCAGGACGTCCGATCACCGGTGCTCAGACGGCATTCCACTGATGATATAGATAAGGACAGGACGGGACAGGATCCAGGAACGAAACAAGATTCCGCTTAACGATCGTCCTGTTTCCTCTGCCAGTTAGCAAAAAAGAGGCCCAGCGCTGCCACTTGATAGAATATTCTTGGCATTATGATGGTGAAAAACAAAGCGTGCAAAAAGAACAACATACTAACATGAAGTAATGAGATTAGGGGCTATCACTGAAGCTCGAAGAAATTCGGGAAACTGGACCAGCCAGTGTTCGTCTAGGCTACATTTAAATCCCTCCATAGTTTCGCAAGCTAATAGAGCAGAATGAATTTTATTCCAAACAGGCACAACCAGGTTTACGAATTACCTGGCTATTAGGTCCAGCTTAAGTTTATGCTGCATCAATTTCATGCAATGGATCTGCAAGTCGTCTGATATAGCTGGTTCAAACAGATCGGTGGGCCTGAGAGCACGGAGATCTTTCATGATTTTGAACTTCTTTATTAAGTCACCTCTCAATGTGGGTCTTCTCATTGATAGCAAACCCAAGTTAGCTAACAGATATTCATACGGTAACCCACGCTGGCCTTCTATCATTCGTGTGGCCAGTCTTTGCACATTACCAAACAAATAATATCTTTCTGCAGCTAGGGTGCCCATGCCTGAACACAGTATTCCAGATGTGATCTGACCACAGATTTGAACAAGGAAAGAAA
>CALYDF020004852.1:0-14975 GCA_944474145.2 Dicrocoelium dendriticum | reverse complement strand
CCGATCGTGAATGGTGCAAGCAGCGACGCGCACAATCACATCAATCCAGCGGCAACCAAGGTAGAACCACGGAAGACGAGCTCGAAACCAAGTGTATGTATATATAGTTAATTAAAACAAAGCTGTACAACTGCAGCGAAATAGGTAAGCGTAAAAATGAAAAATAAGCAAATTATTTACAATCGCTACAGATATTGAAGCCCGTCGTGCAGCAGGAGAAGGTATCACATGGTAGGTTTCCGGGTGGTGAGTCGGCGATGCATATCCTCCCTGCCAGAACCGGTTCCGGTGGTGCACGATCAGGGCCCACGATGCTGTATACCATCAGGTAAACTTCAATACACTTCCTAGCTTGAGAAACAAGCTGTGCGAAGTCGGCGCCTTTGTTGGCGACTGCTGTCCAGAGGTTCTTACCTTCAGTGATACGTGGTTGTTCACCGACGTCATGGCGACTGAGCGGACCAAAATGTATAATGAATTTAAAGTGAAGTTGTGGTGACTAGGATCCTGTTCCAAGGAAAAACGGCACAATTACAGCTCTGCGCAGCTTTCACAAGTAAAGTACATGGAGCTCAATATCACCCGAAGGAACCAGAAAAATTTCAGGGTGGGCGCCTGCGATGCCGTCAGCAGTACACCAAACAATGCCAATGCATTTATAATTGCCAACTAGGAACATATACTCGTATTTTGCCTACTTCCATGCAAGAGCATAAAATTAATGTAAAGATTGATCTGAACCCTTAAGGGTGCAGCCTCTAGCCGGTCTAGAAATATACCTATTTATTTATTTAAAACTGTGCTTACCTGGCTACGCACTACAGTGGTGTGGCCGCATTTTTGATCACCGCGGAGGTGGCTTTGTTTTGTACGTCAACTCAACCATTACTCTTGTTACGGCGTATAGTTTCCTGCACTCGCAGATAAGTTTTATGTTGCATCCGTGCAACATAATTTTGTGCAGTTCGATGGAAAGTCCAAGCGCGTTGAAGAGGTTTTCTTCGAAGTTATTCTTTTACATTTTGCAGATTGGCGTTTAGTGGTAACGAACTTTGATCGCGCTGATTAGGACTGGCAGAAATTCCCCTGCGATGTTGCATCAGATAAAGTAATACCTAAATAAATAAATCTTTTATTACTTACAGGAAATGTGCCCGCCTATTCAGGCGTGGTCAAAGTTTTTCAGACAATGTTTCGCAGTAGGCACATTGTTCGGCATGCATGAATTGGGAAAGTACATGTTCGTATACATCAAGGATAAAGTGGCAGGCGTTGGTGTCCATTTGGATGCATCTTTGTGTAGAAATTTGTAGACCGTGCCTTTGTGATATTCGCTTATTTGATAAAATATGACGTGTGGACCAGTAACCTACTGGAGTTGTGTGTCTGTATGTCTTTACCTGTGTGTTACTGGGCATTGTGAAAGAACTTGTGAAGTCTAACTGAATTTGCGAGCTTGTTTTCTCTGTTCGCCATCGTACGAAGGATTCAAAGGAATTATTCAAGTTGTCCGCCGTTTGTAATGTGGGGATTCGCCGAAAAGGAAAGTGGCAGTGACTTTATTAGTGAGGTGACACATCCGCCACGTCGCCGCCTGGTTATACGGACCTTCGCGACATTTTATAGGGAGAACGTTTGCCAGGCGCAAACCCACCATGTCCTGGAGCACTGCCGCCGTACTATTCGCTCGAACGGGCTTAACCCGAACCACCCAGCTAGCGCCACCTGAAGGTTACTCCACTGGCCTTTCATCTAGCCTTGCATGCTTCCCTGCAACCGTTCGTGGCTAGGCCCATTAGGTTTATGATTGGACAAACCCCGTCCCGTTTAGCCCTTTGCTGAGTTCCTTGAGGTCTTCATGGATATTTTATACAACACAAAGTCGAAGTACCGGCGGCTGTTGTTGGCTTACCTGTACAAAAAACAGGGTGCTCGTTTGGCGGAGGTCTGTGTAGTCCTCTGAATTTGACCTGACCTGTGTTAGCTACTACGCTTGTCAGTTCCTTAACTTCGTTGTTAGTCGCGTGACGCATAATCGTCCATACGGGGTCCATAAATATGGCACCCCAAACCCTAGGCCACATTCGAAGTAACGGCCTTCATTCTTACAGTTTGTGGGGTGCAGGCAGCGATGAAAAACACTCCGGTAAACAGCCCGCGACTTCAAAGATTTGAACGAGGCGGCCAGTCGAACCGCACACATCTGACTACTGCATGGGAGGCAAACAGATAGAGCAGCTTAGGTACGGGTACTCAGAGCAATGCGAAATCTAGCTTGGCCAGTACTCAGCTGTATCGCCTCCGGATAGGATCAATAAGGAAACACTGCTGGTACCACCCGAAGGGGATGGGAGCGTGAGGACAAAACAAGTTTCCGATAGGCAGCAGGTATCGATAGAGAGGGTCTCTAATATTTGAGAAATGAACAGTGATTTATAACGGGTAAAAAAGCAGGTGCTTGACATGTCCCGTAGGGTGTTTAGCGAGCTAGTGCTGCCTGTGGAGAGATCTGTAACAATATGCGCACGTTGAGGCATGCCAACCTGAGGGAGGATCGGGTGCGCTAAATAGACGCCGATGAACTGTTTAACCGCTTGATTAGACATGGTCTTGTCCATAGATCAAAAGTGATGCTCCGGGTTTACATGTAAGTTGAAACTAAAAGCTAAACGCATATCAAAGCATGGTGGGGTGGGCCAAGCATTAAATGTTAAGCACGGGGAATAAAACTGATGTTGGAATGTGACGCTAAGAGTAAACCTCATAAGAGGGGGTTTAATAAGGCGAGGTGGACTGCACAGTAGCAGCCGTGCCCCTACCTAACTTGCTTGATGGAAATAGTTTGGCACCGTAGCTTATCCTCTGCAGTGGCCAGAGCATAGTGAGTTGGTTTTAGGATAGGATCATAGGATTTCGGGAAAAGGACACTGTCAGGTCGCCCAGGTCTACAAACCACTTTGTCGCTTATGTCAAAAAGGCAGTGCAACGTAAACTTGTCCATCATGATGTTGTTTGTCCCTGACGTCTCTGCTGCTCTCACAGATTACAAGTTTTGTTCGCTTGGTTTTCATGCTGCGGGTAACGGTTCCTAATGACTCTTTTCTGGTAGTCACCATATCCGAGGTTTAATTGCTTTGGCTCCTGCACAAAATCAGCCTCAATAAAGCTGCTGGAGTGGAAGATATTCAGACCAGACTGTTGCAGGAGTTGGGCGGCAGCTACTCGGAAATGATTCGGCGTGTTGCGGATGATCCAGGGCTCATTGGGAACATGATGCTTGAAAGGTTTTGTACACTTGGGCTTTTCTAAGGCCGACTCAGTATTCTACTCAGTATTCTAATACTGAGTAGACGCCTGTCACCTAGGTCTGTTTTTTGACAGGATGGCACTTAAACATGTCTTACGGGGCGGCACGAAAATGGTGTAAAGGTTAAGAATCCGACGCACCCCGAGAGCCTATCAGCCTTGGTGGATCGTTTCCCATTTATTGGTAGGTGTGTCAACTGGGGTGGACACGTGACAACAGGGTTATTCGCGTATTAGCAAAGCCGTGCAGCTTTCCAGAGACACAGCAATCGTTGGAAGATGGCGTGGTATGAGCCTGTCTGTGAAAGGTTGTTTGAACAATCCAGCCGTACGACCAGTCTTCCTCGGCAAGACGCGGTGTTTGACCACCCGTGTTTGCGGCAACTCCTCAAGTCTGGTTGTACCATGCGGTGAGCAGTGCTGAAATCTGCCAGTTGTTTATCTGGCAACGAGCCTTTTTATTCCCCGCAGGATTGTTTGCGGAAGCCGACTCACAAACGTTAGTCAGCCTATGTGTTTCGTATGCCCGGTTGACCGGCTACCTTGGAGTGCATGATACACCGTGGCTGATCCCATTTGGGAGTAAACAAGAGGAGGGCGGTCCGTGACGTTGCATCCACCATAATACCGTAGTCACGGCATACGAGCATTCTACACCACTATTAGACATGAGTCGCCTTGACAGACGTTGTATCGAGACCACACATCCTCCGAGTACAACCAGCCACAGACTTAGATGTCAGCTGGCAGTCAAATGTTACCTGCCTACAATAATCCAGAACACATGTCGTCCGAATCACTGCAGGAAGGGCACAACGTATATCCACGTGGCTTTTAGAAAGCCAGTAGGTATGCACCTCCCGGTTTCCTTGTTTGGTCGCGCCAAACCGTCTCCACAAATCATGAACCATTGTTTTCCGTGTCTGATTTCCCTACCGCACTTGTCCACTATCCGTACATGTAGATCGATACCACTTATGTCTGGTCCCGGTACAAGGTTGCGCTGTGACATACTGTTTAAAGTTGGCATGAGAAAGGGCCTATTTGGCATTATTCACCGGTAAGCGCCCACCCTCCATTTCCGTGGCTTCTACCCCGAAGCTGACATACACCGACATATACAATGGCTTCCCAGTGCCACAGTCCATCCACTTACACATTGTTTTTGTTGTCATATTCCTCTCCATGAGTTGCTGCCCCCGCTAACGAGGTATGTTTTGTCTCACGCTCAATTTGTTCAGGCTTTTACACGTTTTGTTGTCTAAAGTAGATTTTAACAGGATTTTTACTTATGCTTTTCCGTTAAACTGACAGTTTGAAACTGTGGGCCTTCCTATTTTCTTCGCTTATTCTGACTTGCCACTATTCATTAAAATCGACTAGCTGGCTTTTCATACTACCTTGATTCTATTAAGACAATGCTTGCAAAAAGGTCTGTGCTTAGACCTGCTAAATTATTGGCTAGACCAACTAATCCACCAACTGCTAATACAAACTTTGCCCCAACTTTGGACTGCAAGGTAATCCTTTCAGATCCACTGACATAAGCGCCTGATAAGATTAACATTCTTGAGATTGAGTTAAACACACTCAAATGCAACCTCTTTGTACTGGGCGAAATCTTGGCAAAATCATGCCACTAGTTCAGCCGTCGGGAATCACACATACCACTGATGTGCTTGAACTCAAATTGGCAGGGCAGCTGCTTACACACCTTCCAAATTAAGTTTTCGAACCAATTTGTCGTGCGCATAATGTAATGATATTTAATATCCCCGAAGACAGCCAATTAGAGTAGGTGAAGCACTCGCTCATACGTCTCTGTAACATGACTCCTGACTCCTTCAAACTTAAACGTCTGCGATAAACATGCAAATGTAAACCGTGCCCTATATTTAACTCCTTTATAGATCAAGGACTGGCTAAGTCTCTAATAACAAAGGGCTTCATTATGAGCGAGATAGCCGATTTGGGGCCTATCATGATCAAGCCGGACAAAACACCGCTGCAAAGAGGGTTTGCATCATCCAACAAACTTCCGCCAAAGCAAATGGCGGAACGTTCGCCACTGCGACTTGACTTGCCACCCCACTCCCAGTAAATAAATAGATAAATAGATATTTTATTCTCGACTACGTGAGGCACGCCCATGGAGGCATGATCAGGTATGTGCGACTGTACAGACATTTTATGGCAACTGTAACAGTGACAGTAGAAAATTGTTCATTGCATTGATATGTCAAAACAGCATGTAAACCCAACGGTGCCAACGTTCTTCAGCAATGAAGTAACTTCGTCCAACACAGTAAAGACTCTAGCCCTCACGGCAGCGCAGCATGAAGCTGCTGTCATTCAAGCTGAAGTTGATGCTGATAAACCGATCAATTCAGACATGTGTGACACCGATACAGAACCTCTGACAGAGGAAGCTATCAACAACACATTCAAAAACCTTGTGGTAAGCACCCCACTGACTACTAAGGAACTCGCGTGCATCCGCCCAAAACGAAGGCGCATAAAAAGCCTTCCTCTTGCAACTACTACGTGCCGGGATGTCAATTCAGTGAATATCCCAAGGAAACAAGGCAACCTACACCCTCCGTGCAACCCAACAAGTGCTCATCTCGGAATAGACAGACTATAACCTTGACAGTAATATCTAACAAGTATGAACCACTGTGGAAGACCACAAGTACCAACAAACATGTACCGCCCCTTGCTAGATGCTCAGCTGTCACTTACTTGTCTGCGACACCTAATTACTTATAGTTCAGCTCTCTCACTGGCTTCTCCCTGCTCAGGCTTGATTAGTTATTTTCCATTAGCACCCCATCATGATTTGATTAACTGCGCGTCGATGCGTCTTAGCCTCTTATGCTCTGAGCTATTTAACAACCTCATTGTATGCTTTCGCTTCTCCCGTTCGCTGTCCATCCATCACGAAACATCTCTTAGCTTTCTGCTGTCGTGTAAGCATATCCATGTATTCAGCGCAAGCTGCTGTTTTGTCACACATTTCTAGATGTTCATTTATTCCTTACTCGCTGTATTGTCTTAAACATTTTACCTGCAATCCTCCATCTATCGGGCTAGCATCCCCTGGCTCTATCCAGCTGGGTACTATTATCTCAAAACCCTAGCTGCTGAGGTTAGGCCTTATGTTCTGATATCTTCAGCAACCTTAATGTACGCTTGCATTCCGGCTATTCGCTGCCCTTCCGTCAATTAACCTTTCATAACTTTTTAGTTCATCACTCCTCTCATCTGGTCAGCACACAGACGCCCGTTAGCTTCTCATTTCTAGGTGATCAGTTCTGACTTACTCGCTGCTATTTTTGCGACACTTACCCATGTATGAGTCCAACAGACTCACTGGCTTTTCCTGGATCAGCATACCCTAGTACCATTTTCTTAGCACCCTAGAATAACTCGTTTCTCTGCGCGACGCTACGTATACATTTGTTCCGCACGTTCGCTTTCCTTTAACTGATCTTTATTACTTCACTTCTAGGGAGCAATCCTTTCTCGCCTAGTGTTCTGTGTCCGATTTTGCAGCAAATGTATCGAAACTTACTTATGTAAGAGGGAAACTCTCTCACAGGCTTTTCCCACTTCAGTCGACCATAGCACCAGACTCTTAGTATCCTCGTGTCGTCTTTCTGTCTTGATCCCCCGAAGATTTTTACTCAGCGCTTGAGTCCTACCTATTCGCTGATTTACCACCAATTGAGCTTTGAATCTCTTTCGTCGCAAGCCTTTTATACCTTCACTTACTTATTCTGCGCCCCCTATTGAAGCAAATAAATAAATAAATAGTTTATTGTCAAATTTATGGACACACCAAATCAGGCATGATCAAGGTTTACAGGCAGCTGTGTATCAAAACGATACTTTGGGTTCTAGCGTGCGTAGTGTAAGCGGTCAAGGCACTATAAGTGCAGTGAAACGGTACATGTAGTCGGAGAGTATCATATTCTTGCACGTGTCTGGAAAAACTTGAAATATGAGTCTAATCGACTTGCTAGTATGTTGCTGTGGGCAGTGACTTTATTCAGTGGCGAGTCACATCCGCCACGTCGCACTGTTGTTAAACAGACATTTGTGGCTTTTTATAGGGAGAACGCTAGCCAGGCGAAAACCCACCACGTCCTACAACACTGCCGTAAAGCATTTTGAACACTGATGTATAACTGTCAAAACCGCTTGACGACTGATTTCATATTCGGTTATTCGCAGTCAAATGACTTCCAATTTCCTCTGTTGGCTGGACAGATATTTTGATGCAATACCCTTAATTTCACCTAAGATTCTGCAGAGAGGGGGTGAAAAACCCCAGATGTCCCCATCGCGTACTAGTTAAACTGTGATGCCTATTCCAAACACCTCATCCTGTATTCTGGGGGTTCAGGTCGTGGAGGCGAGCATGGAGGTTGATCCACGTGCTTCTTCGCCTGCAGGACGAAAGAAAAATCGGAACAGAACTGCCCGTACTCTTCAGGCAGGTACGAAAAGCGTCAAGAATGACGGGACAAACAAGCTGGAGCGTAAGATGTACGATACAGTTGCTTCAACGTCGTCTGAAAAGTTGCGCCCAGTCTCATTGCCTGCGGCTAAGCCGGTTGCTGTTTATGTAAATTCCAAAACCCGTGGGGTAAATACACCCCGTCGAGGTGATTCTTTCATGGATAGCAGCGTGATATTCCGTAATGCAGTGGAATCCACTGCTGCACTTCCCGCCGAAGGTACATTGGACGACCCGCAGTGGTTTAACATGTGCGTAACGGAGCTTCTTCCGTCTGGGTTTCCCGGTGTTACTGTCAGGAAGCTGACTAGATTGGGTAACGTCCCAGTTAACGCCCCAAACCCTCGACCGCGCCTAATTCGGGTAGTCCTATCCACCCCGGAGGAACGCAACACGCTGTTGCGATTTGCCTTCAAATTGAAGGGTACTAATGTTAGCGTTCATCCAGACGGAACAATTAGCCTGATTTATTGGCAGCAGCCACAAAGTAGACCAGTCCCAGAGCCTATCCAGGGCATGTTGAATGACCCCATAAACCCCAGGGATATCTACATTATACCACAAGTTGAAGTCATCAGCAAACGATAGCGATGATACCCCAATCGAATAAGTTTCTTGCAGTCTACAAAATAGTTATGATGGGCGAGAAAGCAATTATTATTATTATTATTCAACACCCTAAAACTAAAGCGGGTAGACGAGCAGGAGAAGGCTTTAGTTACATTTGCGTGATGGGTGTCAAAGTGGTCGCTTAAAAATTTTATTACAATATTGTAAAATGCACCAAAATGCTTAGAACGATGAGGTCAGCCAGAGACTCTGGACAATTCACTACATCTGGAAATGAGCTTATTGGAACCCGCAATCAATGGGCTCTTTGTTGAAGACCAGGAAATTTGATAGGTGAGTATTCAGGCCAATGAGGAAGACTAGAGGCAGTCACGAAGTTGGAACTTGAATAACAGGGTATTGGAGCACTTTGAGTCTCAGTGCATAAAATGCAACTTTTCGCACCTTGTGCAACGCTTGGTCCACGGGTGTTACTTAACAATGGATGAATTGGGTAGGCTGTGACACTTACGACAATGAGGTGATAAGGGTTTGCTACAGTCAGACGTTGGTCAGTGCGGAGAAAATAGTTACAATGCAGCTCGTCCAGTCCGTTTTTGAGGGCCGTTGATGATTCAGCATTTGTAGTAATGCAACCTGGACTTGAGTAGTCAGCGTACTTATATCTAATAAATTTGGGAGGGGGAATGGAAACATTTATATGTATAGAGAGAAGAGAAGAGAAAAGGATTGCTCCTTCCAAGAGACCCCAGATATCAATAAGAATGTGGGATTTTTACCAGTTAGCTGGGTAAAATGTGATCGGTTTACGAATGTACACGGTAACAGTGGTATAATACGAATAAAAAAGCCATGGTTTTGATGAATCTCGTGGGATGCTTTGTCGGCATAAAGTTTGTTCAAAAATTAGACACATAAATGTGAATAACGCATCTGCCGACTCACCATATTATCCACGTTAACACATAGGTGTATGCGTCTACCCCGATTTCATGGGAGTTGGTGAGGATAATGTTTGTCTGCGTCTTGGTGTCACTCACTGAACAGAAATTAGATAAATGAAGTACCGGAGGTGTAAAGCGTCGTCGAGTCAGCTTTAAAAATGGGTAACGTGGACGCAGAAATGACAAAAGCTGAGAGATCGTTCCACGGTTGACAAATTCGAATGAAAAATAATTCCGGTGACACTCTAGCGGACTGTATTTGGTAATCAGTTTTATCTAATGACCACTCAATTCTGTGTTACGACTGTCTCAGGAGCTTGGGACAAGTGTGACCGGGGTTCAAAATGACTTGATGCACTGGTAGCTGGGGTCGATCGTTCCTGAGTTTACTTGTTCTCCGAGCTTCGGAGTTTGGATGTAAACGTTTCATCACCAAGCGGGGTGACTTCGTCAGTGCGCTGCTGGGTCCAATCTAATCCGCTAACTTGTTCGTCGATTTGTGATCGATCAGCTAGTCACTTGCTGATAGATCACAAATCGACGAACAAGTTAGCGGATTAGATTGGACCCAGCAGCGCACTGACGAAGTCACCCCGCTTGGTGATGAAACGTTTGCATCCAAACTCCGAAGCTCGGAGAACAAGTGAACTCAGAAGTGACTGGGGTTGTTCTATATTAAGGAGTTTGGAGTAGCATTTGTGCGAGGAGTCCGGTCTGGATTTTATGGCTTTATGTTGCCATCCACTGTTTGTTGTGCACTAATGCCATCATCTGATGGTCACAATCTTTCACATAGTGTAATTGTATCAGTGTCGTCAAGGCATTTTTTTAAAATGCGATACGGCTGGGGCATCAATTATATTCGCCGGGAGAGCGTTCCAGTGCACTGACACTCGGATGGAGAAAGGGTTACGTCAGCATTCCAGTCAACTGTACTTCGGGACCAACTTAAACTGACGACCTCTTAGAGATGTGTTTTGACTGCGTTTCAAGACAGAGTGGCATGTGTGGTTGGGGTTTTATAGTATGTGATGCACAATAATGAAATTGTCCCTTAGACGCTGATAACCTTCACTGTATATTTTGTGGACTTTGAGTCTGAGTGGGTAGCGAAAGCGGGACAAACCCTTGGCCTTCTTTGTCGCCCTGCGTTGCTCGGTACTTCTATCGAACGCGGTGTGATGGTGCTTTAGCCAGGGTTGCCACGCTTGAGTAGCGTGTTCTGCGTGCGTCCTCGCGTACGCGCCATGCATTTTCAGAAAGATTGAGACTTCAAATTACCCGATAACTCTACGTGGAAGGCCGAAGTGCTGGTTTGCTTACTTTTCTGTTTGCCTTAAACACACTTGGTCTTCTTGCACAAGCACACCAAGCATGCTGTACCATTTGTGGTCCTGGGCGGTAGACGTGTGTACTCTGATGCCGTATTCTCAGAATGTGGCGTTGAACTTCAGCATGTACTCGATGGACCATGTGTACGTTTTGTCTATGCCATCCTGTAAGTCTATATGATCATGCACAGAAGCGACAGCACGCCATATCTTCAGATCATCTACAAATAGCATGCAGGTTGAAGACAGCGCGCTTGTAAAAGCATTTATGAAGACCACGAACTGGCCAAGCCCTAATACCGAGCCCTGAGGTAGGCCGGACTGAACATCGATTCGTTCCGACAGGGTGCCGCGGAACCTCAAATTCACTTGAGGTTCAATGAGAAAGTCACCTATCCACCCCAGAAAGGGATCGCCGACGTCATAATTTTGGAATTTGTGCAGTAGAATGCTATGGTCCAGGCGGTCGAATGTCTTTGAGAACTCCAGGTAGGCTGCATCTCCTCCGACACCGGCGTCCACAGATTGCGTCCAGCTTGAACTAGTTCATAACTAAGTGGTAGTACCGGACCGAGTTTGGCGAAACCCGTGTTGTTCTGGAACGAGAACGTTTTTATTCTTCAGGTGCTCCTTGAGCGCCTCAGCTACAATGGACTCCACGTCATGGAGATCATCGGAAGTAGCGTTATCGGGCGATAATTCGCTGGTTCTGCATGTCTACCGCATTTTTCGCTTGGAGTGATGATCTCGTGCTTTCACATGTTGGGGATGTGGATCTCATTAAGGCATGGCTGAAAGAGTGTTGGTAACGGTTCACATAAAATCCTATCAGTAAATTTCAGTTCCTTCTGGCGGATATACGGGGAACTGTATTAACGCAAGGACATCAGCACTTCCATACAGCTGCGGTTGTAAAGCATATTTGGTTAAGACCTGATGATATCATGAACTACGTGGGCATGGTATAGAATGGTTGCACACTTTGGTAGGTACGGTCAAATGATCGTCCAAGTTCGATGGCCGCCTCTTGTACCATTTGTTCTAACCTGTACGCCGCGTGCAGAGCCGGAATTCCGTGATTAGCGCAGCGAAGTTTGTTTATGTGTCTGTATAGCAGCTCTGGGTTAGAGCGAAATTTTACCACAAAGTCTTGTTGGCTCTTAACTTTATCTTCCCGAATGAGCTTGACACAATTCTTATTTTGTGTTATAAAGAAGTCCCAAATATACAGGCTCGGAGAGGCTATGTGGGCGTGCTAGGCCAAATCGCTCAATGTCATGCGTTTCCTAGTCCTACTAATCAGGAACGACTTCAACTTTTTGGGTCCGTAGATTATGGTTTCAGATATGCTTGCCACCGAACTGTTAAATCTGTTGACACATTCCCCGCAGGCCACTTCAGGTGACCATTTGGCTAGGAAGGACAAGGTTGTTACATCAATGAGTTCAGACAGGTTATCATAATTGGTTATTTATACAGACGTTGAGCGCGTCAAGGTCATGCTACACTACCTAGCCTGTGGAGCTGCACGGTGCGCGCTAGTGCGTGAGCGTCCATCTCCCGACTAACCAGCGATGCTTATTGATTGGTTCAAAAGCGAGTGCTTAGCTAAAACATATGAACTGCGTAAAACTAAACAATTGATCTTATACACAGTGTGGACTGCCGAGGTACTATTGCCATTGATTCTACTGAACTTCCATCTGCAATACCGTTGTTCTGATTTCGGTTGAGTGTACCAATTTGGCGACGGAGATTATTCTGCTTGCTCATGGCAAATTCAATAACGGCACCCCAACCCTTTTGGAATTCTTCTACTGAGCGGCCTACTGCACAACAATGGTTGCAGTGGAAAACTACATTTACTAACTACGTTGATTTGCTTTTGCTCCTTGGCGGAAATTGCACGATTGATGATGCAGCGAAAATTAAATTACTACGCTACCATCTGGCTGGCGCACCATTAGCACTACTTGCCAGCGGCCCAGTTTAGTCGTTAACACATTTGTGAAAGAAAATAAGTATATTAACAGATATGTATTGGAACGATCATCTATGCCAGTGAAGGATATGTTCAAAATGTCCGCCGGCATTCTGCTTACAGTGCACAAACGGCTTGATGAAATTGGCGAGCACTTTCTCCAATGTATCCCAAATGAGCGCGCGACATTCGTTCACAATATTTTCTTTCAACTGACCCAATGTACGCGGCCTTGTTTTGTACACTCACCGCTTCAGATAGTCCCATAGAAAAAAAGTCCATGAGATTCAAATCTGGTGAGCAAGCAGGCCACTTCATTGGTCCACCGCGTCCGATCCGATGGTGGCCAAGTTTGTCGGCGAGGTAAGCACGGACCGTTTTAGCAGAATGTGCGGGTGCATCATCCTGTTGCCACCAAATGGTACTGCTTGCCCCTTCGGCCTCCAACTGGGGAAGCACAAATGTCTGCAGCGTTTCCAAATACAACGATGCTAGGAAAAGTTAAGGCTTTAGTACTTCAAAAAAACAACCTACCGGTCACATTCCCGGAAAAGAGATATGGGCCCAAGACTTTCCGGCTTGTTGATCCGGCCCGAACCATCAGTTTCACACTGTGGTTCATACGTGGTGCAGTAAAATTTCGTAGGTTGCTGGTATCCCAACAGTAGTTTCCTTTTTCCGTGCAGATGAAACAGTGCCTCATCTGTCAAGATAACAGATAACAGAACGAATGATCCAGAAATCAACGGCAAAATTTATGCCGCTTCTCCGGGTCGCATGGGTTCAAAACCTGCACTTGAAATGCACGAAACCTCCGAAATTTTCGTTCCAGTAATCTCCGGTGTACCGCATATCGGGTCGTGTCACAGTGCTGTGCGATCCGACGAATGCTGAGATCGGGACTTTTTGACACTTCACTGACTACAGCGCAAGCTGAACAGTCGTCCGTGGTGATGCGAGGCGGTTCGGTTCTCTTCATGTCACACACACACTACCAGTCTGCTCGAACTTCTTCATTAGTTTAAGCACGTACCGGGCGGTGATGGGACGCATTCCTGCGTCCATTGCGTTGTATTTTCTTTAAGCTGATACGGCGTTTAAACCGCATTCACCGTACAGCCGAATAATCAGCGCGTGCTGAGTAACAGGAACGTTACGCGATCCCGGCTGCATTGTCTGCTCGTGCTCCATTACCTGTGATTCAATAACATTGGCAACAGTTGCAATATCTAACGTCGTCCTCAGCTAAGCTGCTATCACGTGCGCACATGCATGTTGCAGTTTCGGTCGCCTAAGCCGACTTTGCCGCGTAGCCAGCGAGACACACAGAGAGGTAACCATCGATCGTTCCAACGCCTACGGTTGGCCATGACCTTTACTCAGTGCGAATTTCGCTGACAGCCGGAACCACGTTATGACTCGCTCGCCGATCAACAGCCTCATGTCGGTGCGTCTTTAGAGGTTAGGCTTTTCCTCAGCTGAGCCTTGCACTAAATCACTCGTCTTCCGAGAATTCCATACGTCTGCACCACTATGGTGAGAGAGGAATTCATGTCTCTGCACTCGCAGTAGCATGTCTCGAATTTTGCTAAACACTGGATGACTATTGGATGTCGTGGACAACAACCGTAAGTGACCGGCGTTCACCATGAACGAGCCAGGGTAGGTAAATGAACGCTAATCGGCCTTCTTCCATCAGACTAAGCGTAGAGTCTAAAGTACACTGTGGACAAGTTCAGAAAGTGTTTTGACGCTGCCCTTCCCCTCTAACTCTCTGCGCTACCAGCCAGCGGGGGAAAACCAAACGCCGAGCCCACTAGACCGAAGGATATTTGGCACAGAATCTAGATACTTTTATAGGTCACATGCGCTTACCTCGCCGCTATCACTGAGGTGACTCACACTCTTGTCTGAACAGATTCGACTCTGGTAGCGGCTTTCACTGCTGACTGTAGGTAGGATCACGTCCCGTGCGGCGATGACGGTCTGATTTTATCAACTTCCGGATTGACCATGACAACCAGTCTGTCAGCCGCTCACGTGGTCTGGCCCATCTCGCCTCACTAGTGTGTACCATCGTAGTCAGCTATTTCACCTCTGTGACAGAAAGATGGAAGGGTTAAACGAATCGAACACTCACCGTAAGAGATCAGCATATTGGTTCCTGGTTGTGGACAACTTCACGGATTGCTCCAAACAATGGAGGACATCCTGAACTACTACACTAAGACGGATCAGCTGTGAGATGTTTTTCAAGATGTAGTCTACCAGCCTGTTTGTATTATTTTTCTGAGGGCGTGTACATATGCATCATGCACTAT